>CM019755.1:44056400-44356400 GCA_009761765.1 Phenacoccus solenopsis
TTCTAGTTTGTTTCCCTTCAAATTTTATATTATTTTAAATTCTTAACACAGTTTCTTTTCACACATACTATCTTTTCTTTTATTTTTGGAATACAGTGAAAAAAAGGAAAAATATCGAAAAACTATCTCAATATTTCCAATTTTTAAATAAAAATTACTGCATAAAAATCACAGCTACAAACTCTGTTAATATACTTTTGGAAGAAGGACAAAATTCTATATTAAGAGATGAAATTAAGAATTGATGCAATCGTATTTATTTGAGAGGATTTTTTTGAGTAAGCAGCAAAGTTCAGAATTCATTACAGTGCTAAACACAGTTTCAAAGAAGAGTTTTTTTTTGAATGAACATGAACTGTACTGAACGAGATTTGACCTTGAACATGAAATAAACTGAACGTGTTTTTCCCTCTAAAATGAACATAATATAATGAAAGGATTAAAAGCCAAAGTTGCTACTGTTTTTTTTTTTTCTTCAAGTGAACGTAATGAAAATCGTTCACGTTCTTGAAGTTTTGCCACGAACTGAACCGAACAAGAACAAAATAACTACGAAAGCGAATTTGAACTAAACGTAGCAGCTATTTTCTTAAATGAAAGTAAACTAAACTGAACTAAACGAACAAATTTTTAGTATGAACGTGAACTGAACGTCATAATTTTATTTTCATAATGAATTGAACATGAACGCGTTCACGAACGACCCAACCCTGTTTACAGAAAGCGAAAGCGAAACCCTCTTGCAATGAGCTTGTAGCTCATAGCTTGTCTTAGTATTTTTTTCGAAAGAGAATTAATGAATAGCTGATGACTCGAATTTTCTCGTGTTGCTCCATCAAAAATTACTAATTATAATAACAACACATCACTAAATCTTATCATGTTTTCAAAATAAAGGTTCATTTAAAATTTTTGAACTTTTTAAATAATGGCTCGCTGGTTGCTAAACGTGTAACCTTAAAAAGCATCAAAAAAGGATCAAACCAAGAAAAAAGCTACAGTCAGGAATTACTACTGAAATCATGCATGGCAGAAAAATAAAAAATTTTCCTTACAAAATTGTTGTTAGAAAATGTACTTACTGAACGTTTTTTCAAGCTTGACAGGTGAATAACGAAGGTGCCTAACTGCCTATTAGTAGATGCTATTAGTAAAGCGCAATTTTAAAAGTTGAAACTCGCTTTAGTGTTATACCTTGTACTCAACAAAAGTTTGGCGCTAAATTTATTTTTTGCATTTTTTCATTACTCCTTTGTGTCATCTCTTTGTTTCAAACTTTGAACCGCTTTCTTCTCTCATCGAATTGACTTCGGTGGCTGAATTTTCAACAGTGAAGTACCCAAAGAGTCCTCCACTTATTTTACTCTATCGCATTAGTATGGTTGTAAAATAATTCGAATGGTTGTCTTTTATTTGATGAAATTACTATTGAATATTAAAAATAAAGACACAATGGTTGGAGAACCACTTTTTTAGAGAAACGTTACAGAACTAACATCAAGAACTAACTTATTTAACGCTTATACAAACATGAAATGGCTCCAAGCGAACCAGTACAAAAAAAAACTCTGCGTGGTCATCCTTAAAGAGGGGTTGATAAGACATATATTTGAAATCAATTAAGATTGGAAATTCAACAAGTACAACATTCGTAACATAGAACAGTGCTCCCCTTTATAGTGCCTTTCATTTACGATACTCCTACTTTTGTAAAATTCACATTTGAAGTTGAAATCGCATTGATGACTTAATTCACGTTCTTACAAAGTAATAATATGTAAACCTTCTCATTTTTGTTGAAAATTGAAAAAACTCATTTTTCTTCCATGAAGTCGTGTACATTTTGATGATTTTGATCACCTTGATTTGCAGTTCAAAGAAAATCCGCTTGAGTTCAGCTACTTCGCGTGTAATCGTGAAGAGGTGCTTCCAGGGTTGAGCGTTTCAAACCAAATTGTTTAAAACACTTTGAAAAAAAAAAAAAAAACAAATTTAAAACTAAATTCTGTTCAGAATGCGTATAAAACGTTTTTTCTTTCTTTTTTTTTTTTTTCAACATGTTTTTATTCTCCTAATTTTTTCTTTAAATTTACGGTATTTAACCAAAGAAATACAAGTAAACGTTAACGACAAAAAATTTTCTATCTGCGAAAGCATCTTCTATGTTTTGAAAAATATTTCCATTCTCAAATGTTTTGAACTTGTGAGAAGTTGAGAAGTCAAGGCCGTTAAGGGTAATGACAATGTGAATTTTTGAATTTAATTTTTATGACTTCATTAGGGAGACCTCTTGATGGTTTATGGAATTATTTCAGCAAAATCAAGGTGGATGGAATAAGTTGACTTATTCAAATTTGGTAACAACTCGCGACAGGAGTTTGACAACTAAACAAATGGGGAATGCTTGGGTTCTTCATGCTCGTAGTGTTCAAGTAAAAATTAAATAATTATGGTTCTTAATTTTTTCTTATTCAGTTATGAAGTTATGATGAGGAGCATAAACATTATAAATTTAAAACAGTTAAATGCCTATTAAAAATGAAAAAAAAAAAAAAAAAAAACAGATTTAAAACTGTTTGAAAGTAGTTTTCAACATATTCTTTCCCTATGAAAGTTTTTTTGTTTTAAAACGAGAAATCTGTTTAAACAATGAAAAACAGTTTTTTGTTTTTTATTAAAAAACAAAAAAAGAAAAAACGGCATCTTAGCAACCCTGAGTGCTTTGGAAAACAAGTTGGTGAATGCAAAAAAGTTGATTTTATAAAAAAGAAATGAACAAATTGGAATAGTAAATGCTAAGCGCTCTCACACAAAGTCTCCAGTGGCGTAAATCCAACTGGGTTGAAACATTACATTTTACATAGTACATCAGAGTCGGAGCACTCGTTGCAACTTTATATCTTGCGCATGCCCAAAGTTCTTAATCACATGTTATTTTGATTTTAAGTGGTACTATCGATGTCCCATTGTCATACTATTAGCGCGAAACAAATGTGTGCATGTGCATGCATTTAAAATTTAGTCACGAGTGTTCTGAGAAAATCTGTGTAATGTATCACCGCTGTTGGGTTGGCATTTGCTTGTTGCTAGCTCGGTTCATCTAGTATAGTATGGTCAATAGGTAAAGAGATATTTTCGTTTTGTAGTCTGGGATTTTTTCAACATAAGGCTCATATGAAATAGGTACCTGGTTTCACAAATGATAAAAATACCGGGTGACTACTTGATTCGAGCACTCAAGCGAAAAAATTAGCTAAAAGGTGAAAAAATTCAAAACATATATGCTTTTGACAACAAAAGTATAAATTAAAATTTTGAATTTCGTTGATAAACGCTTTTAAGCTGTAAAGCGTAACTTCAACATAGACGCAAATGATTTACGCTTTTCACAAAATTTGCGATAAATTACTAGGGATTTTCACGGTAATTGCGCAACAAATTAATCTAAAAAAATAATTAACAAAACATAGAATTGAACCCATTTACCCCGACTATTCTTGAATAAAGTATGATACACAAAACCACAGTTACTCGAATGTTGACTTGAAGAGATTACTTTATCATCTGAATTACCGAAGCGCTTCGGTTGTCCAATTGCAAAGGATTTTTATTTGGCTTGGGTATAAGTATGATTACTGCAAGTCTCCACGACTCTGGGAAAACGCGAGTTGTCCAGATTTGATTGAAGATTGATAAAAGTAGTATAATTGCAGAATTGGAGGCGCGTTTGAGCATGTGAATATGAACTTGATTTGGTCCAAGTGCTGATGGTTTCGTTTGAATTGCTTTTACTCTCAAAGCAATCGAGTTTAATAAAAAAAATTAGTTAGCTCTCCGCATAAAAAAAAAAAGAAAAAAAAAAAACAGTTTGGATCAAATAACGAAGTATTCCACACAAAGTAGTGAAAGGTATTAATGAACAAAATGATGAATAAAATAACATAGCAAATTGCAAAAAAAAAAAAAAAAAATAAAAAATAATAACAAAATAAGCAAAAAGAACGCAGTGACCACTCTATAAGCGATCGCTAAACGTTCGCTTCGCTCCTCATCGCTCAAGTGATATTTATGAGAATGCCGCAAATACCCAGTTTTTCACCTACATCTACATGCATTGAAAATCTGTATATCATTTTACGCAGGGACATACCGAAAGGGGGGGGGGAGGGGGGGAGCTTCCCTTCTTGGCTTTTCGTAAGTTCGTAAATTTGGAGTTTTAGCGTAATGTTTGTAAACTTGACCACTTGTGCTAGTAAACACTATTCAAAAAAGGACAGATGCATTTTCTTAAATTAAATATTGCAGTTTTTGAAAACGCCAACTTTTGGAATTTACCAACTTACCAACTTGCCAACTTGCATAAAAGTTGAAAAAATTTCTTTCGCGCGTTGTAATTGTAAATGAAATCATAAAACAAAAATTTTTTCGCGATTTTACATGATATTATTTTCTGTTTTTTTTTTTTTTTTTTTTTGTTTCTTAATTTTTTATTTTTTTTTATTTTTTTTTTTGTAAGAAAAAAGAGTTGAAAAAGAGTTGAGAAGACTCGTTGAGTAAAGCAACTCTTTCTAAAGATTTCCTCCAACTCTCGGTCTTTTCACTTCTTTTTAGAAAAGAATCGCAAAAGAGTTAACTCTGAGTTAACTCTTAGTTGAAAACAATAACTCTTTGCCCAACGCTAGTCGATCTCGATACCTATTGAGATCGCAAATACTTTCCATTTTGAAATAAAAAATTAATTTTCGAAGTGCTTCTTGAAGGGGGGAGAGGTGTACCCAAAACCCCTTCGTATTTACGCCACTGAAATCAGGGCAGGTGAACATGAATGGGACAAATCATTATGAAGGATTCACAGCACTAAAATGTTGTTTGTAATGAACAATACTTTGATATAAAAAACATCGTGAATTACCTCGTTTTTGATTTGTAAATAGTGTTAGATATGATGTGTGCACTGTGCAGTACACCCGGCCAATTAAAGTATCCATTTCATTGTCCTAGCGTTGTAACAATGTTAATTAATTATGTTTTAGGTTGCTGAAAAGAAATCGTATATACAGAATCGATGATAATGCATTTTTAAATTTACCTTCCTTGAAAGTATTGTAAGTAATCAAGTTATTATAGTAATTTTCTTTTGCTGGAATTGGAACTAGATTTAAAACTTGAGAATCCAAAAACCATTGCTAGGATTGATGGGTTTTTATTATGTACTCAGGTGATAAACCTATCGATCGCAATAGCAGATTTTTTTTGAAAAATATCTGCTAAGAATAGTGCACCACAGGAAATCCAATCCCTCCCCTTCACCACGCTGTTAACTAATAACTTTCGAAAAGAAAAGATATGCGAAGTCACGGATTTAAACTAATAAAAGAGGATATGAAACTCGGGTCAGTATGATGGCGAGGTATACTGATTTTAGAAGATGGAAGGGGAATGAGGAATGAATACTTTACCATCCATTTTAGCGCTGTTGTTGCTGCATTTGAACCACAGACCTTCACCTCCATCCTTCAAACGTAGCGACAGTATTGCTGAAGCAAACACCCAAGTAGTTATATCTTATATCCTTTTCGTCTTTTGAAACACTAGATCACGTCCTCATATTGACCCAAGTTTCATATCCTGTTTTATTACTTTACATTTTACATGCATGAAGGTAGTAGCGAACATAGACCTCAATATGATGGCGTTTATCTATTACACGGATGCAAACTAGCAGATGAAACAGGATATGAAACTAGGCTCAGTATACGGGGGAGTTTGGTGAAAAGAGGAAAGGGGAATGAGAAATAACTACTTGAGCTTACATTTTAGCGCTGCTGTCGCTACATTTAGAGGGCAGAGGCGAAGGTCTGTGATTTAAACGTAAAGGCAGTAGCGCTGAAACGTACGCTAAAGTAGTTATTTCTCATTCCCCTGCCATCTTTTAAAATCACTACATCTCGTTCTCATGCTGGCGACTGGCCGGGAAGAAGAAAATGACTTTTTCCTCCACGATGCTTAATGTTTTTTTTAAGCTCATCTTCAAAAAATTGATGCTCTTCAATCAGAATAATATAAAATAAAAGAGATGCGCTTAACATTTTAATTTATGCTATTTATATTTTTTGATATTTGAATTCTCAAAAATTTGAAATCTCTCCCTCAAAAATTACTCCTTTTCTACCAAGAATAATAGTAGGTATATTACGAGTACATTATAAGGATCGTAGATGAAGTTTACCTGGCGAGTGAAGCCAACGCATGAGACAGGTTCCTTCATCTACGAACCTTATAATGTAAGATATTTTATATTGCACTACAACGAAAATATCAAATACGCGTGCAGTGATAACTATATCTACGTAAACAAACTTACTTACCTTCCTTAGAGATGGTAAAAGAGTTCCTTTAAGATGCAGGCTTGTAATTGATGACTTACATTTGTTATAACATACTACGTAAGTTGATATTTTCGTTGTAGTGCAATATAAAATGTATAAAGCATTTTCGCTTTATGCTGCTTGTCTCATTATATTTTTTAAATTTTCAATTAGTTTAACGAACCTAAAATGTCCGAAACTCGATCTATTATTGCAGGAGTAAATTTTGCTGAAGAGTTTCTCTAGTGATATAGGTATCTATTTTTATTTAAAATGAGTGACTGCAGCCCGGAGATATTTTCTTATTAGTTGGTAATTCGAATGTCTTACCAGAGGATTAATGTTTTATTAGTGCCAATGTTTCTTTTGTTCCAGGGAGTTGGATGAGAACTTATTATCGGAAATTCCTCTAGCAGTCACGAAACTTACTTCTCTCCAGGAATTGTAAGTAATAGTCTCTTATTATCAATGAGTACAAATATTCAGTGGTATGCCAACTGCATGTATTATAAGTGGATAAGTAAAGTATCTTGCATATTTTTTTGCTGAGTCTTAAGTAAAAAGATTCAACTAAAAGGATACCCAATAAATACACTAAAGTGTATCTACTGATATAAAGAGCACGTTATTTTTGATGTCACAAAGTGAAAAGTACGTACATTCTTTTGATTTATTTTTTCCAGATTCTTGGGATGACCAGCGAAATCAGCTAATGAGGTAGATTAAAAACAAACACTCAACCAGTCATACATTGTAAATGCACGTGCTTTTCACTTTGTTACGTAAAAACATAGCGACTAAAAGTTGGAAATTTAGATCAGAGGTGCAACAACAGTACTGGAACGCAACGAAAAACCATAAGGAAAAGGGTGTTTTCCATTTAATAATGAAACCGTTATGAGTTTAGTATTATTTCAAAAATTGAATTGAAAACTTGACTGAATTCTGGAAAAAATCAAGATGCCGAAAAAAAAATCGGTACAAAGTGATGTAATCTGTTTTTTAAGTCTCTCCATTTTGTTGTATGACATAGTACGTACATTAAATTTACCGCACCTTTATTCGTTGCGTCATATTCTATTGTAGATACGTGCATCATTATGATAGCTCTACGGTACCCCGATGGTTCGAATAACAGGCGGAACGAAATAACTTCGTTTATCGGGTATACGTAAAGGAGTCTATGGCGTGTAAATGATCATTCACGATCAGTATTTATGAGAAGTTGAAATTAGTTACAAACGATCTGGGGTTAGTTATTGAGACTACTTTCGTTCCAGGTTGTGTTCATGCAAAATGCTAAGTAGGTCATTATTTTTAGCTTGCTCTTATTCGGGTACGAGGTTCATTACGTCGGCCCCTCCTACATGTGAATCGAAAGTTGAAATTTTGTGTACAGGTGGTACTCGAGTTGTGCCACGCTGTGCCGTCACCAACTCACATTGTGTTCCCCCCCCCCTTGCCGAGAACGTAACGGAGGGGCTGGTGAAATGCGAGCCCCCTAAGTGCAAATTTAGTGCTGAAACTTTAAAATACTAGTTGCGCTCACGTTGTGCTATGTTGTGCCGTGATTAGTTATTACCTTACACCTGCCCCACCAGTAAACGTAACAAAAGATCATTTATGTGCCAGCCTCCCGAAATGTAATTCAAGCCTTACAACTTTGGGAATGATTTGTGCTCACGTTGTGCTGCGTTGTGCTGGTAGTATTATACATTGTGCTCCTATTCTAAGATGTTTAGGAGATCTTTAAAAGGCCGCCACCCCCCACCCCCATTTCCTGTGTGAGAGTTGATGCTAGTATGTTGAATTGTGCCTATGATGTGCTGCGTTGTGCTTATCGTATTTTACATTATGCTTTTCTTTCAATGTGTTTAGAAGGGATCTGTAATTACCTATTATCTTGGTTTTGTGGTTAGGTACGTAGTTTTGTTTTTCCTAATCCTTGAGATTAATATATTCTAAACCGTGTTATTTTCATATTTTAAACTATTTTTTCATTCATGCCTGCTCACAATTGCAACACTTTTTGAAGAATTGTGTTTAGTATTGCTCGAAAACTTTTAAAATTTTCCATAATTATCGCGAATCGTCCTTTTTACTAACTAAAGTACAATGCTATAAACCAGCCACCTATTTTAATATTATCAAAATAACGTCATGAATGGAGTGATATTACAGTAACTTTCATGTTATCCACTAGGTACTTACTAAAGTAATAATAAATACCTAAACGTAGATGACGCGCAACATTTGATTTCTTTGTATATATATATAGTGATCTATGGTCAAAGTGGCATCACTTTGCACATTCCTCAGAAGTGCATCTAATGTCACGTTAACGACACCACAATGGCGAACGGAATGTATAATATCGTAGGTTTTCTTGGAAACAAATTTTTAAAATGATGCCACTTTACCTGTAAACATCAAAAAGATGAGGCTACTACGACCGTAGACCGAAAAAAATTTTTTGTATGAAAAATAGAATAATAGTGGTAAAATGGCATCCCCCAAATAACCACACCAGTGACGTCATGACACATAGCTGAATCGATGAGCAATGTGATGGTAAAGTGGCATCAAAAAAAAGATGCCACTTTACCTGTAAACATCAAAAAAATGAGGCTACTACGACCGTAGACCGAAAAAAATTTTTTTGTATGAAAAATAGAATATTAGTGGTAAAGTGGCATCACCCAAATAACCACACCAGTGACGTCATGACACATAGCTAAATCGATGAGCAATGTGATGGTAAAGTGGCATCAAAAAAAAGATGCCACTTTGTAAAAAAGATGCCACTTTACCTGTAGACGACGAAAAGTCGGCCCTTGACGCAAATTTGGTCAAAAGTGAGCTCCATTTCCCTGGCCCCTCTTGTATTAGCTAGAAGGCTGAAAATATGCACATCGTTATTGCTTCGTCAGTGCTTCGTTAGTGCTCGTTAGTGTACTCATTATTTTCGTTAGTGCTCCCTCCCCGTTCCCCCTTCTCTATTAAACTTCATAATATGTACTATTCAATTTCTCAATGGCATCATCGTATATATAAAGCTACAAGAAAAAAAATAACAAAAATAGGACCAAAAATATGTTGTTCCAATCGCCCAGCCTCTCCTAATGGACGGATTTCGATAATTTTTTTTTTTTTAAATCTAAAAAATTATGCAGATATGCCATCAAGCAAAAAAAATTGAAAATTTTAATCAGAGAGTTAAAAAAAAAAACAATTTTTCTCTTTTATTATTGCATAAAACTTAACGCGTTCGTTACGCGTTGCCGTATTTCACTCCACGTCTTGCTCGGTTGTGGGCCTGGCGTTCCTAAAAACATTCCATCTAAATTTTTGACCCCCTACCCCCACCCCTTCTGGAATTATCGTGCATTATATGCTAAAAATTCAATTCGCAATATTTCCAGTAAGAACGAGGAAAAATTTTTGGGCCCATTTTGGTGCTTAGCGAGAATCATCAGCACCTATTTTTATTGAGAATCCAGTGTAGAATAATTTTGTTTTTCTTGATTTTTCCTCTCCCCATCATCATAATTGTCGTACAAACGAAGAACACAAAATTTTCAAAAATGGTTATTTTTACCCCCCTCCCCTGCCATTTTGGGCGTAATAAAAACACTTTGAAAAGTGTTTGAAAGTTTTACCTTATAGGAAACTAAACGAAGAAAATTTTTTTACTAATTTAATTTACCCCTGATCCTACTCCTTTCAAAGCTATAAGCAAAAAATCACTTTTTTCAGAGGTTTTTGTCCTCTCGCACATTTAGCCGGAGGTTTAGAGGAAGCAACTTTCAGAATGTTACTTAGGAAGGCATTCTTCGCATGTATGGTATAAATCATCTTTACTGTAATTTTTTCTAGGTCCGAACCAAAAATGACTGGGCTTTAAGTGTAATCGTTGCGGGCGGTAGTTGAAAAATACACGTTTTCATTCAAACTTCATTTTTTTTTCAGCATGTTGCTCCCCCTAAAGGGACT
The DNA here is from genome assembly GCA_009761765.1 of Phenacoccus solenopsis. Taxonomy (NCBI): domain Eukaryota; kingdom Metazoa; phylum Arthropoda; class Insecta; order Hemiptera; family Pseudococcidae; genus Phenacoccus; species Phenacoccus solenopsis. Next base: position 44,066,762 of record CM019755.1, read on the forward strand.
TTGAAAAAGTTATATGTTATACTTAAGGGTATGACGAAGTTATGAAAAAAAAAAATTCAGCGAAGGCACCCTCCAAAATTTTTTGAAATTTGTTTTTGAAATTTTCAACCCCCCCCCCCAAAAAAAATGAGGAAAAAATTTCAAAAAAAACTCAACAAATTATCGTACGAACATACATGTACTGTGTATGATCTGCGAAAATTTCAAAAATTTAATTGCAAATTGAATTTTTAGCATATAATGCGCGATAATTCCAGAAGGGGTGGGGAAGGGGGTCAAAAATTTAGGTGGAATGTTTTTAGGTCCCAAGTAACATTTGGAACCACTTTTGACCAAATTTGCGTCAAGGGCCGACTTTACCTACTTAATGGGGTAGGCTCTCTTTCATTTTCCTAAGTGCATATTGAGAGGAGTTACATCAAAAAACGGCTTTTTGAGGAAGTTTTGAGTCGTGAAATTTCTTGAATCTTCCATATTTCCCCACCATATAAAGTTAAAGAGGTCATATTTTGTGTGTGAGGTTAGTTGGTGACCAGAATATGATCTCTTGAATTTGGATCAAAATGGAACCAAAATGGCAGATTATCAAAATTTGTGTAGAGCTTAAAGAGTCTCAAGTTGGTAAAAATGTGATTAATATGAACTCATATGGTTATTGATGATAAGATGTACCCTATATCCCCAATTAGTATCTGTTCGCATGATTATTTCTTGGCAAGAAATACTACGTTTGTAACAAATTCAACTTCTTAAGTGTTTTTGGAAAAGATAGGGTAGAGGTCTTCAGACTTGGTATTAGGTGTGGCCTGTAGTCATGAACGGTTAAGCAAGTTTATTACTGAATCAAAACAAGCTCCAGTTAAAAACTCACCTCCAGTAATGCGGCATGGCTGCTTACGTTTTGTAATCAAAAACTATAATACCGCGATCGCGTGTGCGGTAGTGTATATTTGCTGTCAAGAGGATTTCCACTGAACGGTGGTCAATTAATCAAGACTTCGATACAGCAAAGATAAGTTTTCAATTTAAGATTATTATGTAGGGTGTAGGTACCTACTTGTTAGGAATCCTAATTAATTAAACCTCTTTCACTTTCCAAAAGTGTTTTTATTTAGTTGGGTAGTTTTAGGTAGTTTATCTAAGGTATACGGTGCGTGGTTGCATGCTCTATGCTGTAGCCGTGGGTCAACGCTTTAAAATTTTCCAGCTTCTCCTCAACACCTCACCTTTGCGTGGTGAGGTGGCTTATATGTTGGCTTACGCCGCAGTATGAGAGACTTTGAACTCAAAGTAAACCACTTCCTGAAGTTTGATCAAAATTGAAGAATATTTTTTTTTTTCACTCCATCTCAATTATTTACTGTGTCTTAACTGATTTTAACACCGCAAGCACCAAATTCCCTTCATACATAAAAGAGTATTCGTCATTCCATTTCTTTTTTACGAGATTAAGAAATTTACACATGAATAATTGTTTCTCTATGATTTCATTCCATAAATTTACAAAATTATGAATGTTTTTAAACTTTTAACATTTCATTTCAGTTAATTTTTTGCAGCACACATTTTGGAAAAAATGAGTTTAAATCAATCAAATCGCCAGTAAAAAATTATTTAAATCATGGAATTTGCGTTAACTAAAGTCTTAAATTATTCATTACGTCATAATAAAGTCAAACAAAATGAAGTAGGTGATATTTTTTCCCATGAACGGGAATTTCGTGCTCGGTGATGTTAAAATCAATTAGACACTGTATATTTATAAGCGTACACTGCACATGAAGTTGTTATTCATCTCGTAGAAGGGCACGGGTATAAAAGATACCTTTTTACATTTACTGGTGGACTAGGAGTAGAGTGGTAACTAATCGCAGCACAACGTGAGCACAAATCGTTCCCAAAGTTGTAAGGTTTGAATTACATTTCGGGGGGCTAGCACATAAGTGATCCTTTGTTACGTTTACTGGCGGGGTGGGGGTATAGTGGTAACGATTCACAGCACAAGGCAGCACAACGTGACCGCAATTCACCATCTAAGTTTCAGCTCTTAAAATTGTATTTAGGGAGCTGGCCCCTTATAGAGCTCTCTAAACACATTAGAATGAGAGCACAATGTAAAATACTGCTTGCACAATGCAGCACAATGTGAGTGCAATTCACTATCTAAATTTCAACTCTTGAACCTGCATTTGGGTGGCTGGCCCCTTATAGAGATCTGTAAACACCTTAGGATAGGAGCACAATGTAGAATACTACAAACACACGGCAGCACAACGTGAGGAAAATTCGCTCTAAAATTTGTAGCTCTGAAATCGGATTTTGGGGGCCAGTTCTCAATCAAGTTCCCTACATGGGGGAGTGAAGTCAGCGATAGGTTGGTAAGTAATGGTGGCACAACGTGAACGCAATTCACTTCAAAATTTATAGCTCTTGAATCGCATTTTGGGTGGCTGGTTTCCAATTAAGTCCCCTTCTGTTCCTCTTAGGGTAGTGGCACAACGTAAAATAACGAGACACAACGTAGCATAACTGGTATGCAAAGTTTCAGTTCTCAATTCGCACTTGGAGGGCTCGCATTTCACCAGCCCTTCCATTTCGTTCTCGGCAAGGGGGAGCACAATGTGACTTGGTGATGGCAAAATGCGGCACAATTCAAGCACAGCCTGTACACAAAATTTCAACTTTCAGTTCGCATTTATGGGGGTCGACGTAATAGGCCTAACAAATTCGTCACTTTGGATTAATGATAACTTGAAATTGTTATCGCGAATCGTCTATTCTAAGGTGTTGTGACAGAAATTCCAACATTTTTCATTTTATGTAATTTTGAGACTTGCAAAGGCAAATACTTGAAACTCAATAATGGGCCTTTTTTACACTTATTACGTCATTTTAAAAAGAATAAATTTCTAAAAATTGAATATGAATAAAGACTTTTTAAACCATTTTTCAAAATATTCATTAGTTACGATAATGCAACTAGAGTTGACCATTTTAATAAACAAAACACGTTGCTCCCGTGAAGGAATCAATAAATTTCTTCGTTCGTGCTTTTTAAATCATCCGAAATTGGTCTCTTTGTAATTTTGAAAGAATGCATTAATCATTCCGAATGGTTCAAAAGTTTTCCGCTGAACGATTCCTTAAGAACGATATGATACATGATACAATAGAGATATGTGGTAGTGGTTGTAGAAAGGGTCCTTGCATGTAAAAAAATCATTTTTAATTTTTTTTTTTTAATTTTGTTCTAAAAATCTTTTTCCACAACATGGTGTGGTCAAAATGTCACAAAATTGCGTATTTATTCCATATTTTTGAGTTTGCAGTTGACGTAGTGTGGTGGTTATACCGCATAGTGGTTTTGTTTTCTGGTTTTCCTGAACAATTTATGATTTACACGTAAGGGTCCTTTGTACAGCTACTATCACATATAAGTATAATCTTCCCTCATTTTTTGGAATCATGACGTTTCTCTGAATTAATTTAACTTGAAAAATGAGTTTTCAAATTTTTAATACCTTTGAACCTCCTCTTTTCCTTTTTTTCCTTTTTTCATTAAGGCATTGGCAAACATATGTGCATGCGCCCGGAACCAATGCCAGCACCAGCTACCTTAATTTCAATTAAAAGATATACGGGACGGGTATTTTTAGTGATATAGAGCGCAACTGTTCCTATCTATTGAAATATTCATCATCACCCCACAGCTGTATTATACGGTTTTTAACAATATGACTTTGTTTTTGATTTATATCTAGATCTGTGTCTGGGAACAGTATAAGATACATCCCTGCAGGATTATTACAGAAGACTCAAAAATTAGCTTTGTTAGAACTAAAAGGCAATCCATTGAAAGATGTCGATCCATACGCTTTTTCAAATTTACCTAAACTGAGGAAATTGTAAGTATGGCATAATTGATGTACGCTGTTGAATCTACTTTATAAGTTCCCGTGTAATGCATATTTTCGCATATATGTTGCACCTATACATTTGTATTGGTTCCTGAACTTCCTTACCTGTGTTTATATGTATTAAATCCCCTGCCATTTATTGTGTTATCTTATCATTTATTTTGGTGAGTAAGAGATAGATAGAATAACTATTGTAAGCTACAGTGCACGCTAATAGATGGTTCAGTGAGCAGTTCCAAAGATTTTAGGTAAACCTGCTGCGATGGATGATATTAAAAATCCTGATTGGAAGCCGAAAATGAGTTTGCAATCCCGTTTAAAAAAAGATCCCCGATATGCTAGAGCTCAAGAAGGAATTCTAGTGGAAAAAAGTTGGATATGAAATTGTTATTATGTAATTGATGCATGGTGATAAATGAAGCAAAATAATTGTTATAATAAAAACTTGTTGTAAAGATACCTGTTTGCATTGGTGGTGAGGCCAAGATTAATCTCAATTCTCTCTTGCGCGCATGAGTTCGATGAGGATACTCTTCCTTCTTTATTCTAGTGGTTAAAAAAGAGAATAGCTATATTACTTTGCTTCATTTACCACCACACATCAGTTACACAATAACAATTTCATAACTGTTTTCTACTAGGATTCCTTCGTTGTCCTCTAGATTACCAATCAACCGAATGAGAATTTTTTTTTTTTTTGGACACGAGATCGCAAATTCATTGTCGGGATACCATGAGGTTGTGATATCATCTATCGCAGGAGGTTTACCTAAAATATTTATGGTAACTGATCATTGAACCATCTACTCAACTAGTACACATAATTTTATATTATTTATTACATTGTACAACAATGAATCAATCTGGTATTGCAGTACTTACCAGATATGAAATGGATAGAGAAAATTCTTTGTTAAGGCAAATCATTAATGTTTACATCATTCTTTTTCAAAGGTTGATACCGTAGTTCTCTCCTGCGTAGCTGTAGTTTTCTCCGCTCAATGTTTAAATCATACACCTTTAGAAAATGAAAAAAACAATGTTTGTTCCCTTTTTACTCTCTTTTGAACACCTATACACACATATAACATTTTGAACTTATTAATTTTTACATTAAATAATAAATGCCTGGAAGTTACTCCAATAGTATCGCATATTAACATCACTGATAATGATAATATACCCTTGTTGCGTTCAGCGATGAGGTATGCAATCGTGTATTTATCAAAAAGTGGAAACGCTCTTTCGAAAAAAAATATTTGCTAAAACTTTGGAGCACTATGTAGCGTCTGAGTTGGCAGCTGCTACTTAATTTGTGTTTAGCGAGTAACCTTTAAGTTAGTTTTACTTTTATTTTGAAATAACAACACTCGGCGGACAATATCAGCCTTAAGTACTTTATTCTCGTAATTCGCAATTCAGTTTTAATATGACGAGAAAGATACTTTTTACAGAAAAAACGATTGCCGCGAGGAACACTTAGTGCTTTTGCGGTGCGTAAATGTGAAATTTTCAGCACCAGCAATTATTATTTTATGTGTAGGTATGCCATTATTATTTTGTATGCAATTTCGAGTATGTTGGAAATTTTCCAAAAAATAAAAAATAAATGACAACACGATCGTTAAGTACGGAAGTCATACATTTCCTTAGAAAAAAATAAAAGGAGAAATCAAATAATGATGATGATTCAATGTTCATGATATATTAAGACCAAATATAATCAAAATTTCGCATACCTGTTTGCGTAAATGATGGATAATGAAAAATTATAGAAAACATTACCATGATGGTCTCCGCAGATCCTCGAACGTGCTTTCCGGGATGCGGCACACATTCAGAAGTTTACACACATAATCATTTTTTTTTTTTATGTAACAAAAGAAAAATACAAGTATTTATCATTTAGAAAAATATCGTAATAAGCAAAAAAAAATTAATCGAATATAAGAACAAAAAAAAATGATGATAATTCTTTTTTTTTTTACTTAAAAAAAAATTGCGCAGGGATACGCTGCACGTGATATCTTCTCGGATGATTATTGATTCAGGTTTGCACGACCAAATTCAAATTCGATTTTTACTACTGGTTCCGGCTTATCCAAATTGGCGAAAAACGGAATTGAGGTAGTTGTAGTCAAATCCAAATTGAAACTCAGCAAAGGTGATACGAGCATCTGGCGCAGTTAAAAAAAATAGATAACGTATGATTCTTCAAGATAAATTTTTGGCATACGACACGGTTAAGGTATACAAATTTTACATACGAATATAGTGTGTGTTTAACCACACTTGAAACAGTTCAAAAAAGAAAATTTCAAGCAACAAATGCAAAATATCATGATATGAAAAAATGTGAACGACGCGTAGGTATATCGTAAACGTACATGAATAAAAATCGACTACAAGAAATCAAAGAAAAAAATGCAATGATAAATATCGAACGAGAAAATTAAACGTTAATGTTATTTCAATGAGGTATAGAAAAGCGACTAACTACAAAAACGTCAACATATTTCCCGCCAAGTACTTCACTCCTTCTTGTCACTGTCTCTAGCCCACTATCGGCATTTCTCAAGTTTTTATAGGAATTTCTCAGTTTTTTTCGTCGATATCGAGTATTTCATAAATTGAATATATAATTTTATACTATAACTAGTGCTTCCTCGCCCCTTCGGGGCTCGCAATAAAAATTAAATGAAGAAAAAAAAGTTATTTTATCAGACAAGTTCTGTTACATTCTAAGCTACACAACCCAATTTATTCTCATTTATTAACCCCACCAAGAGTTCTTCCTTTTTAGACCTTTATATACCTATCATTTTAAACAATTTTACAACCTTATTCTTACTCTTGCCTATGTACAAAGCTTTAATTGAAATTTATCACCTTTTTTTCCTTTTGTATGGCTGCTATCCTTTATACTTTTTACACCTGCTACTCAAAACAATTTTATGACTTACCCTTGTGCATGTACAAGGCTTTTATTAAAATTTACAACCTTTTTTCCTTTGTATATGTGCTATCCTTTATATACCTTTTATACCTGCTATTCAAAACAAGGATGCGCGCGCATCTCAAAACCGATTTCATTTTGATTTTAATATATAGAGAGATAACAACGTAAGTTACCAAACCAAAAAGTGTGACATGAGGCTACTATAGTAACAACATTACCGGTACGTTTACGTGTAAATATTGCAAAAATTGTAAATACAAAAAACATGTGACCAGAATGACAAAACATCTTGTATGCTGCAAAAATGTACCAGACAATCAAATACAAATATTATCAACTTTAATTTAATGTATTAAAGATTATATCGGTTCGCTATGAATATTGTTGCTATATTCTTTACATAGGTATCTAATGCAGTACAATCAAATAAAATGGATGTGTCAGTTCACTAATTAGTAATTATAGTATTTACGTTCATCATTTACCTGATATAGGTATAAAGTATATTAAAATTTTCTAAAGCTTAAAAGATCGATATAGGTAGACTTGGTTATTCCATTTCTCCATAGTAAATTCAATTTTTCTGAAATTAATGATTTTTTATAATGAATTTGTGCAGGATGTTTAGTTTTAAATACTCTCTCTAACTCCTTTTGTATAGGTAGGTATTGAAGCAACTTAGGTATAGGAAAATGCGCAAATATTCGCGCATATGTGGGAAATATTCTCAGAGAATATTCTTCAAAAGATTTTGTGCGCAAAATTAAAATCTTTGGTTATGCCAAATTACGTTACCTCATTTTTCAGAATGATTCGCGAACGACTTCAAGGAAAAAGTTCAAATTTCATTCGATAAGTATAACTCCGAACACATTTGATTAATAATTGATGGACAATGAAAAAATCACTAAAACAGTAATGTTGTTTCTCAACGATTCGATAATATTGTGTTATCGCACAAACACGCGTTCGATCCCCTCTGTGCTGGATTTATAAAATGTAACTCCATTATAAAGTTCTACCATTTCTTCTCGTTGGTAAAATTTTGAATTTCCCATTTGATTATGATGAAAAAATGTACGTAAATTCGCATCACGTCTTACCAATTCACGTCTGATCACTTCGAAAAACTAACAATCTTTCAAACTATTCTACCCCAACCTTCTTTTATCTTTCAATCAATCTGTTCAATTTTTCCTGACTTATCATGAGAATAACAAAAAACCTCAATTCACACCTCCTCCCGCTAACTCGTGTCTGATCATGCCCAAAAACTAATCAGCTTTAAAGTATTACTACACTTACCCTTCTACCATCTTTTAACTCTATCCATCAAGTTTTACCCAAGTTATTGGAACGAAAAAACCTCAAGTTCAGCCTCCTCACACCAACTTATGTTCGATCATCTCTAAAAACTAATCAGCTCTAATGCATCACTACCCTTACCCTTTCACCAACTTTCAACTCGATCCATCAAGTTTTACTCCAGTTATCGCGCAAGAACCAAAAAACTTCAAGTCAAGCCTACTCACATCAACTCGAGGTCTTTTAGTTCCCAAGTGATGAATGGAGTAAAATTTTATAGATGTGGCAGGAGGTGAGGGGATGTGAATTAGCGTGATGTGGCGAGTCGAGGTCTTCTAGTCTCTTAGAAAGAAGCCTCACGTTGTATTGAGTAATCTCACTTTCAATAGCTTCGAAATTTAATCCTCTGTATTTTAAATTAGAAGCATCACGCGCGTTCTACTTAACGGGTTTAGCTGAAATTTTCGCAATATATTTGAACAATCGTGTTGATGGTTTTCGTAAAGTTTTATCACAAAAGCTCTCATACAAAAGCTTAAATGGAGCTTCAAAGTTTGCGTAACGTCATTGCCCATTCGTTGGACTTTGTGGTGGGGTAATCGGTAATCATGTGCGAGGAAAGACGAAGCACGTTTTCTTTTCGAAGCGAGCAAGTTACGTTCGTGTGAGAGTATATGCTGGGATGCTGGTGGTTTTAAACAAGGTAACCAATTACAAATAAGAAAAATGTTTTTGTTATGTATTTTTTCTGGAAAGTTCTTTGTCACTTATAAAGCGCTACGGTTCTTCTCTGTCTAAAATTTGAATTTCATATTATACTGTGATTAACAACTATTTCGACTCATACACCATCACGTCCAATCACGTCTCCTCATTTTTCACGTATCATTCGCAAACGACCCTCACGTTTTATTGAACCAGTTCACGTTATTTAGAATGTCAACCATTTCTTCCTGCTATCATGCAGAAACCAAAAAACTTCTACTTGTTGTTTCTTCACGCTATCTCACGCCGGATCACACCTGAAAAGTAATCAGTTTTGAAGCTTTATTGCTCCCACCATTCTTCCAACTTAAGTTTCAATTCTCCGTTGACTTTTACTACAGTTATGGTGCGTGATTAATACATATAAATTGACGTTACGTCACATCAACTCACTTTACCCTTCCTCTAACTTTCAACATGATTCATTACTCCCTATTAAAACGTGAGCTAATTCAATAAAACGTGAGTTAACACAAACTCACTTTCTATCACTTACGCACAAACTAAAAGAGGTCGACCCAAGCCCCATCACGCTAACTCATATCCCCTCACCTACTACTAAATCAATGAAATTTTACTCCATTTATCATGTGGGAATTAAAGGACCTCGACTCATGCCCCATCACGCTAACTCACAGTTCAGTAAAAGGTGAAATCACACAAACTCACGTTCCTGTTACATATATAAAATTTTACTCCATGGTAGAACGTGAGCTGGTTCAATGAAACGTGAGGTCACATAATCTCCGCTTCCAAGTTGAGCCTCCTCACACCAACTTATGTCCGATTACCTTCATTAAAAACTAATCAGACAAGATTAGATAATTAAATACCAAAATTTAAAAATTGCGTGAGTCATATGGAGATCTTGAATGATTAAAAAAAAAGCTAGGGGCTCCTCCCCCAGCCCCTTTACTTGGATTGCCTTCTCCCCCTTCTTAAAATTTATCACTAATTTTTTTTTCTTTTGTGTACCTGCTTCTCAAAACAATTTTATGACTTTACCCTTGTCCATGTACAAGGCTTTTATTAAAGTTTACAGCCTTTTTTTTCCTTTATATACCTTTTATGCCTGCTATTCAAAACAAGGATGCGCGCGCATTTCAAAACCGATTTCATTTTGATTCTAATATATAGAGAGAAGTGTTTTTTATTAAAATTAATAAGTTATTACATCATTTTTAAGGCCGTGACATGTTTATCGTATACATTTAGTCCCTACTTACATATCTTGAAAGTTTAAAGCTTCTAGGTGTTAAAATGAAGGAGATGAAAGAATTTGCCCTAAAAAAAACATATTCTCACAAAGATTCTACGCGCATAATTCCATCACTGATTGGAAGTGCCCGTGCTTTTCGTTTCGTTATGTGAAAACATGATGAATAAACGATCTAATGGGGATGTTGCATAAAAAATAAATTCACTTAAAACCTAATGGAAATGAAAGACGGAAACATAAAACTTATAATCGTTAAAATTTTGAAAATTGGTTGAATAGGTCGCGAGAAATAATTTTTTACATTTTATTTGCTGCGAAAACTGTACTCCAATGCGCACCCTTTAGTTGTGACGCCATAACCTTGGAACGCGCGCGTTGCTCTTGAAGAGATGAACATGGAGAAGCGTTTTCTCACGTTTATTGCGCCTAAACGGCGCGATTTACGTTTAGGTGATAAGGACGTTTTTTTTTTTTAGAGTAAACTATAAGCTTTCCGGTGGTATGATAATTTTTTCAATTTAATGAATTTGAAGCAAGATATGGCTTCGTTAAGTTGAAGATAAAATTACTTCTCATTAAGGGGGGTTTAGTTTTTGCAAAATGTGTAAAGAAGGAGGGGTCAGGGAAAAATTGTTGATATGCCATTAGATAGGGCATGAAATGCGCTTTATTTTCTTCAGTGCAAGCACCATTCTAGCTTTTCTCCTTCCATAGATATATTAATGCAAATTTTGAAAAAAGTTGAAAAAACACGAAAAGGCGCTATTTTCAGACTTTAGACTGGTAGATTTCAAAAACTAAAAACGCTACAAAAATGTTTTCAGCGAACGAAATGTAGTACTTATTAAAGGCTTTTTAATGCCGTATTCAGATTAATTCTAGGTTATTTGTGACACCATAACCTTAGAACCGCGCGTTGCTTTTATGGAGATTAACGTGGAGAAGCGTTTTCTTACGTTTATTTCGCCTAAACAGCGCGATTGACGTTAGAGGTGATAGGATGTTTTTTTAGAGTAAATTATGAGCTTGGCAATGGTATAATCATTTTTTCAATTTAATGAGTGAAGCTTGATACGGCTTCGTTAAGTTGATGGTAAAATAAATTTTCATTAAGGGGGTTCAGTTTTTGCAAAACGTGGTAAGAACAAGGGGTCGGGGAAAAATTATTGATATTCTGTTGAAAAAATGTCATACTGTTACAAAGCTGAAATATTTTTCAAAAAAAAAAGTCATCATTATTCATACATAACGCTGAGTTTACTGTTTTCGCGCGATTGCAAAAATAAAATGTGGTAGTGGAGCAGCTCCACGCAATGACGTGGAGTCTTCGCGATTTAATTTAAAATATTTATTGTTTTTACGCTTTTAAGTTCAAAAATCAACTTCATCAGCAACATTATTTTTTACTTTTTGTGTATTTCTACTACTGGCGTCTCTTTCATCGGTATTAGCTCACGTTTAAAAATGTTTGGAATTAATTTGAATACTGCATTAAAAAGCCCTTAATAAGTACTACATTTCGTTCGCTGAAAACATTCTTGTAGCGTTTTTAGTTTTTGAAATCTACCAGTCTAAAGTCTGAAAATAGCGCCTTTTCGTGTTTTTTCAACTTTTTTCAAAATTTGCATTAATATATCTATGGAAGGAGAAAAGCTAGAATGGTGCTTGCACTGAAGAAAATAAAGCGCATTTCATGCCCTATCTAATGGCATATCAACAATTTTTCCCTGACCCCTCCTTCTTTACACATTTTGCAAAAACTAAACCCCCCTTAATGAGAAGTAATTTTATCTTCAACTTAACGAAGCCATATCTTGCTTCAAATTCATTAAATTGAAAAAATTATCATACCACCGGAAAGCTTATAGTTTACTCTAAAAAAAAAAACGTCCTTATCACCTATAACGTAAATCGCGCAGTTTAGGCGTAATAAACGTGAGAAAACGCTTCTTCATGTTAATCTCTATAAGGTGCTTTGGCGAGAACCCTACGTTTTAGCGCGCACTGCAAAATGCAAACTTTGGAATTTTTTTCTCAAGTGCTATGGGGTCAAATGCCTGCATATCTAGAGTTCAAAACTCTTTATTATCATCCTCTTTACTATCATTTTTAGGATTCTATCAGAGGCTAGAGAATTGAAAGAATTTCCTAGTTTAAACGGTACTTCGGCCCTTGAGATCTTAAGATTGGATAGAGCTAGCTTGTTTGCGGTACCATCCAACCTATGTGAAACATGTCCAAAGCTGAAAAGTTTGTAAGTAAATATGAATTTATCTTTATTTCCATTTCATTTTATAAGTATCGCGATAAAAACTCGACAGTATTAGCAAGATGGGAGTTGAGTTTTCCTTTATTGATTTTCGTTCATCAAGCAGAACGTTCGTTCTGCGAGTCAAGTTCAAAACACAACCAAATTGCCGACTTTGCTTATATTTTGTGAACAGGATTTGCTCTATAGCTTGTATGTGATTTTTACCAAAACTATGGGTCGCAATAGGTATAATTATAGTTTATTTTAAAGATCTCGTCAAGAGCTTCGAAACAAGCTATAGATTAATTACTCTTTGACAAGAACTCACCGAGTTATTGACCTCTCAAATAAGCGATTATGAGAGATTTTTAGTCAGTTTCAACTCACCTCATTTTCTCCATAACTAAAACAGGAAAAGACGTGAAATTCTGTATGCTTCATCTGTGTGACATGAAGCAGTGCATGTAAGGTTTTGGTCGCATTTGGCCCCTTTTTACCTCGCCTCTCCCCTCAAAGAGGCACTAAAAATTGCGAAAGTGAAATGAAAACTATAGAGGATGATTCTATACCACACTCGCAATACGTCCATCAAATTTCAGCTCGATTGGTTCATTAGACCCTTCTGTAGCCCTGCGCTAAGTTTGTAAAATTTTCGAATCGAATAGGTAAGAGGGAGGAAATGAACTTAGCGGTGAATCATAGACTTTATTTATAAGGATCGGACATATCCAATTTAAGTAGATAAAGAAGGATGAAACTAAATATAATATTATAGTCTGTCCACGTTGAGATGGGCACCACCTAAAACGAAAAATTTCTGTTTGCTGGCCAGTAGTTATTAGTTTTATGATAAATTCTTACCAAATATAAAGGTTCTTCATCACATAATTACCAAATCAGTAAAGAAATTTTGGGTGATTATTGTAATTATGCAATGGTAAATTACAAAGAAATTACTCTGGAAATTCCTTTCTTTTTGGAATCAAAGATCCAAAGTATTCAAAGTTGATTGACCTATAACAGGTTACACCATATGAGATCGCCTGAAAAATTCCAACTTCCTTCATTTTCTAAGTCCATTGTTTACAGATGACATCAATATGAGCAACTGCGAATTGATAATATCAACAGCCAATAAGGCATCAGTCTTGATGAGTATTGATAAAATTTCGATCTCCCCTCTTATATCGCAAAAGTGATATGTCCACGTGCACATTTAGCTGCTCATATTGACGTCATTCAGAACCAAATATTTCTTATTTTCATTGGTTGTTGTTCTCAGACTTTTGTGGTAGGGAGAAGCAATAGAAATTTATTGAAATCTCTTGGTGGCCAGCCCGAATGGTTTAACCTGTTATAGGTCAATCAACTTAGCAACATATTCTAAAAATACATTGTTGCGAGTTCACTAATGTGAGAGAATACAATGATATCATTAGTAGTGGTGAGACAACTTTACGTTAAATAGGAATTGACGGTCGTCATTAGGTAGAAATAAGGATTATCACGTACTTAAACATTACATTTTATGAGGTATATTTCTCTCAACCTATTTCAACTTCGATAGGATATCCATTTACCTTAAATATATCAGTAACAACTCAAAACGTTTCAACTTGAAGTTGCGAAGGGATTGCGTCGGGACGCGAAGATATGTTGTTGTTGTTACCTCCTGAAGATATTAAAACTCGCACATTATTGCATCAGAATATACATATTGTACATATTCTGAATATTCGTCATTATGACATACACCTATCTCAACTTGAATAAGATATCCATTTACCTTAAATACATCAGTAACGTTCTTCAGTCATTCCTGCTTGTAGTTGAGTTATTGTATATGCAAAAATATAACATAGGATTTATAATTATAAATAATGAAACATTGAAACTCATAGCCTGCGTACCTATAACATTCTGTAATAAATAACGACCGCAAGTGCCAAGGGGAAATGAGGAAAATTTGATCTGTGGGCTTGTATCATATCATTTTGTACCTGGAGTTGTTTTGTTTTTTTCTTGTTCGAAACCTATATTAGACTCGTTTTGAACTTGACCAATTTGCTTTTCAGAAGTTTTTGTTTTGCAGATAAAACTTTCTCGAGTTACGGGTAATCAGATTTTTAATTATATCAGTACACTTTGTTTTTTTGATACATCTCAAAATGGCGGATGACTTAAATTTTGAAGGGGGCTGGAGAAGGGACAAATTACTCAAAATTATCGATTTTAATCTCATATGAAGGAATGAGTGACGGACACCAACATTTCCAAATTTTAGCCCCTCACATAGTGTGATGGCTAGGAGTAGTAGGAATGACACAACGAAAGTAGGGCTCAGAGGTAGAGTGAGCATTGGGCAACTATAAAGGCATGGGTCACGAATCGGGCAATAACGTTGAAATGACACAGTACTGAGTCAAGAGCGAGAAGAAAGGAGGAGCGAAAACCAAAGCTGGATCCAGGATGAACCCATATCGCCACCCGATGAACCTTCAGGGGAGATGTTGGTGAACGCTGAAAGAACCCTCACCTACTTACCTACCTACCTGCCTTTTTTTTTTTTTTTTTTTTTTTTTTTGCGGGAAATCCTTCTACCGCTGGCAATACTACTTGGTTGGGAACCGCTTGTGGCATTACTTCCAGCCAAGTAGGGACACCTTGGCGACCAACCTACATCTCCCCCGGGTTTTCCTCAGGCGGGTGTGCGCTCCCCTGAGTCACCCACATTGGAAGTTCAGCCGTCGCTTCATCCTTTCCTTCTGGCACCATACTCCCCTCTGGTGGGTTTCTGCACCAATTGCCATCTTCGGCCTTATCTGCGCTGTGCGTGTATCTTCACGGTGGGCTGATACCCACCACCTCCTACTTCGGGGGTACTATGTACCTGGGTGCTTGATTCGTGACCCATACCTTTTCAGAGTGCGGTGGTCGTCTGTCCCGGTCTAATGCCAGGGATACCATCAGCTCCTCGCGCAGGGGGACCACTCCGGACATCTGAACAAGGTGTGCTCAGCATCATCGGCTTCCTGAGCACAATGCGCGCGTAGCGGTTCTCAGGGCAATTTTTTTCACGTATATATCATTAAAAAATATCAATGAATTTCTCATTTTTGATTGAAGTCTTAATCTTTCATATTCTTTAATGATGATGGACTTGATTGAGTATCATTTTGTTTCAATATTATAAAAATAACAAAAAAAAAACAAAAAAAAAAACGGATATATCCGATCCTTATAAAAACGTCTATGATTTACCGCTAAGTTCATTTCCCCTCTCGTGCTATTCGATTTGAAAATTTTACAAACTTTGCGCAAAGCTATTTGGTAGACGTATTGCGAGTATGGTATAGAATCATCCTTTATAGTTTTCATTTCACTTTCACAATTCTTAGTGCCTCTTTGAGGGGGGAGGCGGGGTAAAAGGGGGCCAAATGCGACCAAAACCTTACATGCACTGCTTCAGGTCATACAGATGAAGCATACAAAATTTCACGTCTTTTCCTGTTTTTAGTTATGGAAAAAATGAGGTGAGTTGAAACTAACTAAAAATCTCTCGTAATCGCTTATTTGAGAGGTCAATTAATAACTCGGTGAGTTCTTGTCGAAAAGTAATTAATCATAGCTTGTTTTGAAGCTCTCGACGAGATCATTAAAATAAACTATAAACATACCATTGCGACTCATAGTTTTGGTAAAAATCACATACACGCTATCCATTCTACCCGATTGCACAGGTCCATTACGTCAGCCTCCCCAAATGCGAATTGAGAGTTGAAATTTTGTGTACAGGTTGTGCTCAAGTTGTGCCACGTTGTGCCATGTTGTGCCATCACAAATTCACATTGTGCTCCCCCTTTCCGAAAACGTAACGGTGTGGCTGGTGAAATGCGAGCCGCCCAAGTGCGAATTACTTACCAACCTATCCCTGACTCCACTCCTCCATGAAGGGGACTTCAATGGGAACTGCCCCCCCCCCAAAATGCGATTTGAGTGCTATAAATTTTGGACTAAATTCTGCTCACGTTGGGCTGCCTTGTGTCGTCATTTTTTAGCTAACTAACCCAACACACTGCCCCCCCCATAAACGTAACCACATATCATTTGTACGTCAGCCCCCCAAAATGTGATTCAAGACCTACAACTTTGGGAATGAATTGCGCGGAGCTAGCCCCATATAGAGGTCTTTGAACATCTTATAATAGGAGCACAAACTAAAATACTATGAGCACAACGCAGCACAATGTGAGCACAATTCATTCCCAAAATTGTTGGTCTTAAATCGTACAAAATGAAATAGGTGATTTTTAGCGGACTTTACTTTTCAAGTAAATCCGCTATTGCGTTCACTCAGTTTCTTAGTTTGTTTCTTTCTTTATTTTTTTTTCTTCGCGTTCTCGCGCGATAACTCGAGTAAAAGTGATCGAATCGAAACCAAATTCGGAGGAAGGATTGGGGTAGTTGAGTTCTCGAACTGACTAGTTTTTGGACGTGATCGGACGTGAGTTGGCGTGAGAAGGCGTGTGTCAAGGTTTTCTGGCTCTCGAGCGATAACTTGAGTAAAAGTTGACGGATCGAGTTGAAAGTTGGAAAAAGGCTGGGGATAGTGGTACTCTGAAGCTGATTAGATTTTGGACGTGATCGGATGTGAGTTTGCGTGACGAGGCGTGAGTTGAGGTTTTTTTGGTTCTCGTGCAATAACTAAGATAAAAGTTGATACGTTGAATTAAAGATTGAAGAAGGGTAAGGTTAGTGATATGTTTGAGCATAATAGGACATGATTGGCGTAAGAAGACGTGAGTTGAGCTTTTTTGTGTTCTCATGATAAGTTGGGAAAAATTGAACAGAATGATTAAGAGATAAAAGAAGTTGGAGGTAGAATAGTTTGAGAGATTATTAGTCTTATGTGGTGATCGCACGTGAGTTTTGCCTGTGGAGGCATTCGTTGAGGTTTTTCCATTCTCCCACGATAACTCCAATAACACTTAATGGATTGAGTTCAAAGTTGGTGGAAGGGTAAGGATAGTGATGCTTTAGTGCTAATTAGTTTTTGTGGGTGATCAGGCGTGACGTGGCGTGAGGAGGCATGATTTGAGGTTTTTTGGTTCCCACATGGTAGCAGGAAGGAATGGTTGAGCGTTATCAGTGATCAGATATCTAATTTATCAGAACGTGAGATGATTCAATAAAACGTGAGGTCACGGTTTTTCCTTTTGTATCAAAAATTTATCAGAATGTGGTGCGGATTGATGAAAGAGTAGGCGTAGTAGTCTTGGAATTAAGTTTTTCTTGAACGTGAGTGGATATGATTTGAGGTAACGTGACATGACGTGATGGGGCTTGATTCGAAAGCGATTGACACCAAATTGGAAGGATAGGTAGAGTACGCAGACTTTCAGCGATTATTAGTTTTGAACTTGAGGAGGAATGATTTAACATGAGGTCACGTTTTTTTTGCAAATGTTCGTTCTCTCGCTGTAACTAGAGTAAAACTTGACAGATCGACTCGAAATTTTGGGGAGTGGTAGATTGAGTAGGTCTCTAGAATTGATTTGAGCATGAGGTAGCGTGACGTTATGTAATTTTGGTTTACAATTTAAAATATGAATTTTAAAAATGAGTATAGTCAGCCTTCGTACCGTAGAAGGAGGATAAGAAGGAAATTTGATCATCCTCGAAAGCATGTCGACCGTGAGGAAATATAATTTGACGTGGGGTCACGTTTTTTTGAAGAAACTGTCTGAAATTATAGTTTTTTTAAAGCAGTTTGAACGTATAGTGACCTAATTTCACACGATTCCAGGTTTTGGGTTTCTAAAAAGATAAGTTACGTGAGGTCATGTTTTGTATAATACTTGATAAAATTTAGGATAAGTGCAGTTGGTAGAACTTTTGAAGTTTATAAAAATTTTTTATTCTGGTAAAAAAATAAATTATTCTAGTAACATTCTTTAGGATAGCATGATTAGTAAAGTCCGCTTTTAAGATACTCAAGTATCTTCTAGTTTTTTTCATGAAAGAGAATTTCGCACTCGGGTGTGTTAAAATCAGTTAGACACAGTGTTTAATTATAATCATGAGTATATTTTTGACTTAGATACCTAAATATAACAACCATTAAGAATGTTTTGAGATTAATTCGTCTTCATATTTTTCCGAATTGCTGTTCGATTTGCCAACATCGCATTCCACATTTAAACATTTTACCCTCATCAAATAATACCGTTGTTTTCCTCTGTGGACGTTCGGGTACATAAATTGCGGACGTAGGGCCTTTAAACCTCGGACTTTCGGGTATACGGCCTTGCAGAATGACAGTCTATTGAACATCATTCTATGTTAATTAATATATGTACACGTGTAATATACGTACAAAGTAAATACTACTAACTATTGTTTTGAGTAATTTTTTTTATGCACGCATTTATCTAGAGATGTGAAAGTAAACAAATTGGCGCGAATACCAGACATTACAGAATGCAAAGATCTCAGATTATTGTGAGTTGGCTTTGGAAAATTCTTTTTCTATTTGTAAATACTTCATAATTATTCATTAATCACTGCAGCAATATGTGAGACCGTAATAAAAGGAATGTAAAAAATCTGAGCCCGTTTTCTTTGAGACCCGAAAAGAACTCACTCATTAAAGTGAAGGTCGAATATAGATATTGAATCGACAAATTTTTTCAATTTTGGCTAGCGGCTTTCATAAATTAGTTGGAAAGTTATGCTCTTATTAGTATTCTCGTTGCTTCAAGTCTACGGTCGTAAATGTAAACAACTTTGATGGTGGATGTTACAGTCGTTATTTCGAAAATTTATCATATTGAATTTGAAAAATATTATTTATTTCTTAGTAGAACCACAATATTAAATTGTATTATTTAAAATGTAAATTATTACTACGATAATTTTTTAAAGTTACTCTCTCAACATCAGCTTTTTTTTATTGATATTTGCGACCCTTAGGACTTGAGGCCGTGAGAATACTAAAAGCATTTGTAAAGTATCATCTTATACCAATCAGTCACTGAAACTTTATTCTTCTTGCTATCATGAAAATGTGCGCATTTTAAAAGTTAATCCTGAAATTCGATCTGGTTTAGCGTTTTGATGCGTAACCGCAAAATTACCTCAAAAGTAGTTATGCTAAAAAAATTCATCCCTCTTAAGTTAATATTTATCATGATTTATATTCTCTATGATGGAATCAACGTTTGGAAATGCGATGATTTTTCGAAAAAAAATTAGTCGGGTTATATTTTGTCTTCTGAACTTGAAAAAAAGAATTATTCAATAATTTTTTCCAATATTCTGAGGTTCTAAACTACATATTTCCAGTTTGCATGAAAAACTCGTATTTTGTGCGTATATTTTTGCATTATATGCAATACTTCTGATAAATTGATAATTATATACTGTTATATCAAAAATATGTTTGAGTTTCATCTCTTTAGAATTACGAAAAAATGTTATGTCATCCTAAATTTTCGGTCTTACTTGGTGATTTCAAAAATATCAGTTACCAAGCTTACAAATATTATCATTTAAAAATTACGAGTATTTAATTACTTTAAAGCGTAGGGGGAGGGGGAGCTTTCCTCTGGCTTCTGGGAAGTTAGTAAATTTGAGCACTTGCACTAATAAGCAATATTAAAAATAAAATATAATTATGAATTTTCTTAAAGTATTGCAGTTTTTGAAATTGCAACTTTTGGAATTTACCAACTTGCCAACATGAATAAAAGCTGAACAAAGAGCTCCATTCTTCTGGCTCCCCAAGTATTTGCTAGGGGGTTGAAATTATGCACATCGTTAGTGCTTCGTTAGTGCTCACCCCCTAGCATAGATCTCGAATGGGGGGCTGGGGAAATGGCTGCCGCCCAAGTGTTAGCTGGAGAGCTGAAATTATGCACATCGTTAGTGCTTCGTTAGTGCTCGTTATTGCACTCATTATTTTCGTTTGTGCTCCCTCCCCGTTCTCCCTTCTCTATTAAACTTCATAATATGTACTATTCAATATCTCAATGGCATAATAACTATGTATGTACTTGAAATAAATTAGGTTCAACCAAATTTCATTTCAGACAATATCATTGCCAATACATAATGTATATCATTATAACACTTTTGCCGATTCTCCCCCTCCTTCAAATCATAACTTTGTGATAATTTAGTGAAAAGGAAATCGTTAACAAGGTTAATGAAAAACAGTTTCTTTAGGGGGGGGGGTGAGTGGACGCGTTTTTTTGTTAAAATGTTTTTTTCCTTTCTTTTTTACCAAAAATTAAACGTTGAAAAAAAAAATTTAAAACCTCGTGAATCTTTAAATTTGAGAGCTGTTCATAAGTACAAGAATATATCGAGCCTGTAATACTAAAATGGTCGAAGTGCCATTTTTGATTTTTTACAGGAAAGCTGAAGAACGTAATAAAACTTGCAATTTTGGGGCTTTTGAGGTGAAATTTTGATTTTGATGGATTAAGGTCATCAGTTTTCCTGTGAAAATTACAATTTTGTGAAAAAATTTATGGCAAATTTTTTTTCAGCACTTAGTAGATATAAAGCTATGATACACAAATGGACTTGGACGTTTGTATCCTACAGATTTGTGTGTGATTATTAGTGATAATAAATTTACGTTTTACAATATTTAATGTTCACTGTAATTTCCATATTTATTAATTAAAAAAAAATATGACAGAAAGAAAATTCGAATGTAAAATCTTTTTAGGTTTCCATTTTTATAGAAGTGGTGGACTTGGCACTTTTTAAAATCAGTCGTAGAGAGCTATAAGTTCAAAATTTTCATTTTTTGTTTTAATTTTAATCAATGCAGCTCTCTTCAGTGAATCCGAAACCATCAAAAACTAAATTTGAAAAAAATGACACATCGACCCTTTAACATTCATTATACGGGGTCGATATGTAGAATGTCGCGTAGTTTCGCTTTTTATAATAAATAGGTAGTAATAGTGTTGAGCAATTGATAATTTCACAAATCTACAAAGGGTATACCCAAATAAGGGATGATTTTGGCCCCAAGTGCTTTTTGGCTCCTATACCCCTCAGGTGGTGTGCCTAAACTAGAAAAAATTTTTCGCCAAGTTTTGGACCCCTAACCCCCTCCATTCCCGTTCCACATCCATTTTATTGCCATTTTTTCACGAATTTTTCATTTCGTTCAGAATGAAGGAAATTTTTTTGTTCTTTCCCACATAGGTAGGTATCATAGTGATGTATCTAAGGTAAAATTTTGAGCAATTTTGGTTCATTCCTTCATGGGGTTTTGGCCTTTTGAAATTTTCAACTGTAAAAAATACCTTAATAGCGGAAAACGACCACTTTTTTGAAGTATCCTAATAACGTGTTTTTTTATGTAGATTCATCATACGTATTCAGTTTTGAGATTTAGAACTTTCGTGGATCGCCAAATATGAAAAACGTATCATATAATCGATTTTTTCCACTTTTTGGATGCTAATAAATTTATTATTAATTTTAAAATTAAAAAAAAAAAATTAATATACCTCTAGTACGCGTTGCGCAACATTCAGCTCTTCCCCTCACTCCCCTTCAGCTAACAGTGTATCGCGATGATTTCGTGTTGAAGAAAATCTACAGTATTTGTATAATATGTAGTAAACGTTACACACGTCTTCTATCTTATAATATTATAAGTCTTAGGGTGGAAAGAAAAAGAAAAAATGTTCTTCAATTGATTAAATTTCAGGAAGTAGTTATCCTTGAGTTGAAAATTCCCATGCAAAATTTCAGGACCCACGGACCATTTGGGGAACGGATAGAGGTCCTCAAAATTGGGTAATTAATACCCCAGTGTGGTTATGGTTATGAATCCATCTAAGGGCTATAGAGAGGAAAAACCATGTTTTTTCGAAAATTACCTTTCGATCAATTTTAAAAGAGTTATGTAATTTTTAGAATTTCAAACCTCTATTTTTATGGCAAGTTTTCGAGGCGCAATTATGAAAAAATTACATAAAATATATCTTTTACCACCAAACATACCATAAAAATTTCAGAATTTTTGGAGTGGTGCAACATAATCAAAAATAAAATAAAAACCATTGCAGGGCGCTATAAACCAAGCGGTTCGGTATTATGCGTGCTGTAGGCAGAACGAACGTTACGCGACGTTGCGTGGCCGCCTTAACGGTGCATAACAGCTTAACTGATCTTCTCCCGCTTAAAACATTACTTAGGCTTATATTTTTTCCTTTTTTGTTTACTTATAAGTGAACTCCTACAAATGAACAAATCAATCAGTAGGCATATTCCGTCTATTTATTTGAAGAAAAAAATTAATTCACCATAAAAATAAGAAATATTAAAAAATTATAATAAAAATAGTTATATTCTTATTGGTATTTTGGTCAAAATTTTTTTTTAATGTGGCCCACCTTTTGCCCTAGAAACCGTTCGAAATGCTCTCGGGGGCATTTTCGACTATCTTATCGCATCGTTCCTTTTCTTTCGCGTTGCGCACGTTGTATATTTTACGAACTTGAAAAAATTTGAGTAACAACCATGTATACAGTACGCGAGAAGATGTTTATTGGTTTATTGGACCTGTTAGTGTATTTTTTGGTATTCTTAAATTGATTCATTTTTTTTTTCAGGAGTTTTAGCATAACTGTGTAATGAGTTGAATAAAACAGTATACGCGACTCGGGAATGATGTGCTTGATTATAAACTCATACGATATAGCTCTCGCCTATGGCTCGTGCTGTAACTTCCTTACTCGTTTATAATCTGGCACATTATTCCCTTGTTGCGTAATAAACTATTATTTGAGGTTTTTTGCAGACCTGCCAGGTTTGCATGCTGATACGCAGCTAAGGAATGAAGTGCGATTTTAAACTCCTCGCTTTCAGCTCATGCTATACTATGAGCTTCCCACACGTTCGAAATCGGCTACTTCATTCTCTTGTTGCATGATATATTGTTTATTCAACTCATGTTCCTACCTAAATTATACTTTATTGCATCGGTTTTACACACGAAATGTTAGTTCTTCTTTGCAAATTGTAAGGTGGGAAATATCGTAAGTAGTTTATTATTGCCCTAGGGCAATAATGTCTCAATTATTAGTTTTTATAACCATTATTGTTTAGTTTCTCGTATGACATTTTCTTATTAGACAACATTTGGCATTTTTGCGTTCCTGTTTGAATTCTCTATAAATACTCTGGAATGAGCTGGTGGATCATAAAAACTCATATGAACTTTTGCACTCATTCATGATGTGGCATATTTTTCCCTTGTTGTGTAATATACTACTATGATTCGCAGTCAAGTTGTTAGTCATTTATGTACACATATACAACAAGAAATGAAAGTAATTAGGTACTTCGTCAATAAATTTATATTCTAAGAACACTGAAAAGATGAAAACAGGCTTACCTTTTTTTCTTGTTTCATTATGCTAAAATTTAGCCTGTATTCAGACATGTAATTTTCAAATTGCTTATTAGTCCATTATTTCTGAAAACATTAACAATATCAGACAGAACGGTCGTTCTGCGAGTCAAGTTCGAAACGCAACCAAATTGCCATGGAAACGAACGAAAGTGCGCGTACGTACGAGCAAACGGCCGACTCTGCTCATATTCTGTGAACAGGATTTACTCTATAGCGTTTATGAAATTTTTACCGAAACTATTGGTCGTAATGGATATATTTATAGCTTATTTTAAAGACCTCGCCAAGAGCTTTAAAATAAGCCATAGATAATTACTGTACGATAAAGACTCGCCGAGTTATTAACATCTGGAATAAGCGATTATGACAAATTTTTGAAGTTAAGTAAACTCATTTTCTCGACAACTAATAGAGATAAAAACGTGAAATTTTGTATGCTTCATCTGTATGGTGTAAATGAGTGCGTGTGAGGTTTTCGTTCAAATTGGCCCTCTTTTACTCCTCCTTCTTCCTCAAATGGGCCTTAAAAATTTTTAAAATGGAACGAAAACTATGAAAGGCACTTTTACAGCATGCTTTCAATAAGTGTACCAAATTTCAGTTCATTTAGTTCATTACACTCTTCTGTAGCCTTGAGCAAAGTTTGGAAAATTTTAGAATATGTAGAAGAGGGAAAAACGAAATAGAGGAACAGCATAAGGCACGAAAGGGGAAATTCATAGACGTTGTTTCAGTGGATCGGACTTCTCTGATTCAAGTAGGTAAAAAAGGATGAAATTAAATAGGGAACTCCTATTGTTGTTTGTGGTGTGGTAATTCAGTGGTTAAATAGAACACAGTAAATATAATAATTTCGACTTTTCCTAATTTTCATTACATTTTCCGGAATGAACCTAAATCTCTCTATAGCTGCACGATGTGCAGAATTCTAGGAACATTTCCTCCGCGTATGGCGTTTATTGTAAAATAAGTATCGTGTTTTTCAAAATAATTCTTTAATTAATTATAAATATAAACTATTATTCTTCAAATAAACATTGACGTTTGTGCTTTTTAGAAGTTTTTTTTTGCAGATTATATATTGTTATGATATAGCGTATTCTCAATGTAATGAAAAAATTTCAACTCATCACTTTTTTTGTAAACATTGACGACAGTAAATTTTCATGATTAAACCTTCTACAAGTACGCAAAGTATGACATCTGAGCGAAAAGAAAAATGTTTTCAGAATAGTATACTATTTTATTCAACTCATCACACAGTTATGCTAAAACTCCTAAAAAAAAAAACTGAATAAATTTAAAAATATGAAAGAACACACAAACAGATGCAGTGAACCAATAAACATCTTCTCACAGGCTGTACCTACACATTGTTGTTACTCATAATAATGTCATTATTCCCTATGCAGGCCATTATTCCCTTATAAAAAGTCATTATTCTCTCTTAAATAAGTCGTCAATAAGACCCTATTTTACGTGTGAAAGTGTTTGAATAATGATTGGATTACTTACGTGAATTGAATAAACATTATTATTTTCAGCTTCAAGTTTTTGTAAATTTTAAGTTTAAATTGTCATGGTTTTAAATAATTTTTTCGAGCAAAATTTTTTTGTGGCTTGATTGGCATGGTTCAAAAGTTGAAGAACAGTTTTCATCTGTGTAAAAAGGTCAAATTTCGTGTGTGGAGTTAGTTGATGACTAAAATATGATCTCTTCAATTTGGGTCAAAATCTAGACCTTCTTAGTGTTACCACAACTACCACACGGGAAGCGCTGTAGGCTTGGCAATGACTTTGGAAATGCAACTTGCACAACTGCACACATTTGATAATCAATTTTATCAAAAAATTAGTGTTACCAAGTAAATCAGAGTAATTCATCAAAAGTAGAATATAGTACATAATTTTGATAAATATGATTCATCATATATATAAAGCTACATCATCATATATATAAAGCTACAAGAAAAAAATAACAACAAAAATAGGGCCAAAAATATGTTGTTCCAATCGCCCAGCCTCTCCTAATGGGCGGATTTCGATAATTTTTTTTTTTTTAAATCGCAAAAATTAAGCAAATATGTCATCAAGCAAAAAAAAAATGAAAATTTTAATCAGAGAGTTAAAAAAACCAATTTTTCTCTTTTTTTATTGCACAAAACTTAACCCTCTGAATGCACACTCAAAAAATATTAAAAATTAGCTACAGCATTACTGTTAGGTCTACAGATAACGGGGTATGGTAAAAATTTCCTCAAATTGTAGCTACAACAACATGCTAGACAGTTTACAGGAGTGATGAAATAAACAAGCAGTGTTACCAACTACCGCAAAAAAATGACTTGAGCAAAAAATTTTTCATTGTCTTAAAAAATGTGTCATCTTTATAAATTCATCATAAAACATACTATCGGGTTCCATTTTTTACGAAACGTATTGAAACTTTTTTTTTTTAATTTAAATTTTTACAAGAAAAAATTAAAAAAGAAAAAAACCTTTCATCACACCCCCCTCCGCCAAACATGAGAGAAAAAATTCGATGAATAGCGTATTGTGCTAAGAAGCTGAAGACGATTCTCGCACACGAGCGTTGCAGTACATCGCGCCTACCGTATTGCCTATAACGCGCCTTAAATGTTTAAGGTGGTGAATTTCACCACGTGTGCGTTTTGAGGGTTAACGCGTTCGTAACGCGTCGCCGTACTCCACTCCACGTCTTGCTTGGTTGTGGGCGTGGCGTTTGCCGTGCCGCATTAGTTCGTCAATTACACGACACATATCATCATTCATATTATGTTGTTCGAAGAAGTCACATCAAATAGGCAATCCGAGCGAAGCGAGGAATGCCGCGGGGTTGGGCCAGTAACTTAACAATGCTAGAAAAATGAAATAATTTGACCTTTTTAGATCGTTTCGGTGATGAGAGATTTGGAAAATTTATGAAATTTCCTTTGCTAATTTTCCCTCAAAAATCCATTCTTTGATCTAACTAGCTTCCAAATGCACTTTGTGAAGCTGAAATGAGAATAAGTAAGACACATGGGCTCATTCTTTTGTATGACATCTCAATGAACATGTTTTCGACATATCGTGTACCCCACCACATTTTGAGGTCGATAATTCTACTTCTCCCCTCCAACATCATGTATAGAGGTGAATTGTGAATATAGTATACGTCTAATCTCCAATAATCTAATGAGTTCGTATTAATAATTTTTTTACTATTTTGAGGCTCCTTAAGCTTTACTCAAATTTTGATATCCCACTATCTTGCATCTATTTTGATTGAAATTGAAGAGGTCATATTCTGGTCACCAACTAACCCCACACACAAAGTATGATCTTTCTAGATCAATTTGATGATGAGATTTGGAAGATTCAAGAAATTTTATGACTTGAAACTTCTTCAAAAAAGGTTTTTTGCTCTAACTCGCGTGATATGTTGGTGTCCGTGACTCACTTTTTCATATGAGATGAAAAACAAAAAATTTGAGCCAACAGATATACATCCAATAATATATAAAATAAAAATGAAACGAAAGCAACATATTCAAAATGTTCAACAACAGGCATAGCGGTTCTATTACACCAATCAATAAGAAGTACAAATAGGTGGGGTTAGGTTAGAATAAAAGTAATAAGTGCACAAACCTCTGCATGTAAAGCGTAAACAAATGACATAAGAAAATTTTCTTTAAAGTCGAATAAATGTATTTTCCCTCCTTGAAAAGCACGCTACCAGGCCCCGCCCCGAAGTTTTACAAAAATGTAACAATGGAGAGGAGCACAAACGAAATTAATGAGTGCACAAACGAAGCACAAACGATTGACATATTTTTTACCTCCCACCACAGGTGGATGGGCAGCATTTCTCCAGCCTCGTCCATTAAAAGAGGGGGGCACAAACGAGAATTATGTGTGCACAAACGTGCACAAACGAAGCACAAACGATTACCATATTCTACAATCCCCCTCCTAAAATGGGCGGGACTGCATTTCCTCAGTCCTGCCCATAGACTTTTTTAAAAATAAAGAGGTGGAGGGGGGTACAAACGAAAGTACTGGGTGCACAAACGTGCACAGATGATACACAAACGATTGACACTATTTTCAAACCCCACCTTAAAATGGACGGGGCCAGCGAAATGGACCTCATCTAGGCTCTTTTTTTACCGCTTCTAAAACACTAAAAAACCACGAAAAGGGTGGCTCCAGGGAAATGTTGATAATAACATTTTTTGTAGAGGATGTAAAGAACTTTCCATTGACATATTGATCATTGAAATTTAATTTACTAATAATCAGTAATAGAGTGTAGAAAAAATAGAAATTTTTTCATATGAAAATTTTTATCAAATATTAATATATTGGAAAGCTGTTTACATTCTCCACAAAAATTGTCATTATCAATAATTTTTTCAGACTCACTGTTCTTCAGCAATCAGTGGAGAAAGACGAAGAATTTCCCCATTCAAAACCATGTTGTTTACATTAAATACGAGCCAAGATGGCGGCTCCATTATACCTCGTCTTTCTTCGCAACTGATTACCGATTACCCTACCGCAAAGTCTATTGAATAGACAATGACGTCGCGCAAATTTTGTTGCTCGATTTAAGCTTTCGTATAGAACTTTTGCGACTAAACTTTGCAGAAACTATTCACACGATTGTTCAAATATACTGCGAAAATTTCAGCCAAATTTGTTCATTAGAACGCGCGTAATGCCCGGAATAAAAACGGCAACTTTATTTTATAATATAGATAATATAGATTATCCGTGTCTGATATATTTGGCAGATTCATTCTCTTCAGGGTAAGTAGTAATTAGTATTGAATTTAAGCTTGGAACCCAACCGAGTTCATCCACCTGTCAAAACTTCGATGATTTCCCTTAGAAATTATTACAAATTAGGTACATGCAGACTGTAGTGATGTGTGCGTTCCTCGAATTGTCTCACTCAACATATGGTTCACATGTACCTACGATTATTAATGAAACGGGATTTGAGTTAGTTTTCTTCACAATTTCATTCCAAATCGTTCTTCCCCGATCTTCAGCAAGAGTGCCAGTGAACTGAGATGAAACGAAAAAAGTAACATTTAGGTACCATTTTTGGTAGTGGTATCTGAGCAGCAATTACATTCTCCTACACAATACTTCATTTTTTTTATTTCAATTAAAAAAATAAATCCCGACCCATAAGGTAGAAGGTATGCTACACCCGAACAGTAAATGCATTATGGGTATCGAACACTGAACCGGATCGATATGTTTATCATAATGCCGTCATTCTACCAATTAATGTAACATTCTGCTTTAAACTTTCCTTATGCGTACCTACTTAGTCAGTGGTGCAACCAGAACTTTTTTTTTAGAGGGGGCTAAAAAAAAGGAGGCTCGAACTCCAGTTGATACCCAACTATTTTCCTGAAGTGTAAAATTTTTTTGATAAAATTGCTAAATGAATTTTTATCATATATTAACTGTACATAGATAGCCCCACCGGTATATACGAATTTATCACTCATAAATGTTGAAAAAAGAGGCAGAAAGTTTTTTATTAATATCTGGGATAAAATGAGTTAGTGACTATAATATACATGATTCAATTTTAAAACATTATTGCCATCGATGCGTGTCTCGAGTCATTTTAACGAAACCAATTCATTTTAGAGCGCCTTCTGCGAATGAGCTCCAATACTAAAAATAAATTCGACTTTTTGCTTAGTTTTTTGCAAATATCTCAAGAAAAAATATAGATGGAAAGTTTACAAGTATTTCATTCGGAAGAGCATAAAATTCTGAATGTGTTTCACTTTAAAAAAATAATTATCATTGATTTACTTTTTGAGATAATTCATAGCAAAGTAAAAAAATCGTTTTTCAAAATTAATTCCAAAAGTAAATCGATAACAGTAACTTTAAAAAAATGAAATCATTTTGCATTTCACTATCTTTAAAATGAGTCATTTGCGAGCCCTCTATCTTGGATTGTTTCCAAGACATTAGCGAAAAACGATTCCACCTCCAGTTTTGAAGTGATAAAAATTTAACGTATGGTGGGCTATCTATGTATGGTTAATCTATGATTGTATCTGAATCTATAATAACTGAGTAGGTAGTTAAGTAGGTATATAACATTCACATGTTCGGCTCAAAACCCGTAACTTATAGTTTTTATTCATTTTTTGTTTTTTTATAAATTGAAACAATATAAAATGAAAAACATCAAAACAATATATAGTAAAAAAATAATATATGAAATATATTGAAATATTATAGAACAAAATATAATTTTCGATGATTCCTCGCTAAAATGTTCAAGATCACGTTGGCAGTTACGCCGATTTGGCGATGAACATTTTAGGTGGGCCAATCCATTGAAATGATTTCGCCGATATGTTTTAAGTTGTCTCAAGGTTGAAAAAGACCTTTCCGGTGTACTTGTCGTTACAGGATTTCAAATGTACAACGGCACCCAAGATAGAATGACTAAATTTTTCAACGCAATTTACGTGTATATGTCTAATAATTGATTTTTGAAATTTCGAAGAATTTTTTTGAGGGGGCTTCACCCCGCTAGCCCACTCCCCTTGATTGCGCCACTGTACTTAGTACTTTTACTTTTATTTTATTGCGTTCCTTATTTTAATAGATGTTTATTACTTTTATGATTTCATCTTTGTAGAGATATGGGCAATAACCTTGTAACATCATTAGAAGGAAAATTATTTGATGGATTACATAAGATGCACGATTTAATGCTACCAAATAATTTTATTACGAACATTCCGAATGATGCGTTTGAAGGCCTCGTGCAGTTGCAAGTATTGTTAGTATCAGTGCAATACCTAAAATACCTTACTGATAAAGTTATAGAAAAAGCCTTTTTGATACGCTAAAACAACTTTTATAGTAGGTCTTTGTTTTCATGTGTAACTTCTTAAGACAATGCTCTGGATATAGGTACTGAATTTCCACATTTGTTTACTTTTTGGGCACTTTTTGACATTATTTTTCTCAGAATCTACGTAATTGACTCATCGAGTGAAATTTTGGTATGTCGTTCTTGGGACTGTTTTTATGAGCAAGACTGTGAAATATTTACAAATGTGTACTTTATTATTCCTTTATTTTCGTCTGTAGATGAATTCTCTACCCATTGTTGCCGTTTTATTTTTTATAAGAAGTAAATTTTGAAATATGTAAATTGAAAAAGTCTTGCTTTAAGGTAGACGTTTCGAACGTACATGCAAAATTTCATTGAGAAGTAATCGAAAAAATTGAAAAAATTGCGGAACTAAGCTCTATCTTTTGAGTTTGCAATAACTCATGTGCTTTGGTAGGTATAAGAGTTGTTTGTTCATTTTCAAGTTCAACCTTCTGTATAAGCCATAACTCAATAACCTTACAAATGATTCCAATGAAGAAAATATAAATTATATCATTTTTTTTTTTTGTTTGACATTCTGTTGTCATGTTTTATTTTGTAACAAAACATAAAAAATCGCGCATTTTACTATTTTTTCAATATTTTTTAAAGATATGCGTTCATTAAAAAGTTCATATTCTTTCAACTTCTGTAGAAATTTATATAGATAGTTTTTGGTAATTTTAAATCGGTGCTTCGAATAATAAGCAGATAAATGCGAAAAAGTTGATTTTAAAACAAAGAATTGGAAAAATTGGAAGAATAAATGCTAAGCGACCTCAAACGTAGTCTCTAAAATAACATTCTCTTATTATTATTTCAGATTATTACGTTGTGTTATTTTTGAGAAGAACTTGACAAATGAAAATTATACCCTATCTTCATTTGTCAAGTTTTTCTCAAAAATAATGTAGCGTACACTTTTTCACATATACATAATGTGAACTTCAGGAAAAACCCTACGTGTAGATAG
Source organism: Phenacoccus solenopsis (assembly GCA_009761765.1). Classification (NCBI taxonomy): domain Eukaryota; kingdom Metazoa; phylum Arthropoda; class Insecta; order Hemiptera; family Pseudococcidae; genus Phenacoccus; species Phenacoccus solenopsis. Next base: position 44,098,534 of record CM019755.1, read on the forward strand.
CGTTGGCTCCAGTTGGCGCTGTCACCTAAGGTTTTCAGATGCAGTCGAACGTTTATAAAGTACGGTAACAGTGTCGTATTTTTTTGTCCATGTGGTTTGACTTAATAACGATGTTGTTTTGATTTCTTTCACGAACTACCCCCACTTATGGCTTGAGGGGGCTGCAGTGTTAAATTTTGTTCTATCATTCATGTTTGTTAATGATGTGAATAAAAAGTTATGGTGATCGACCTAAGTTGTTTAAAAATTTTATAACGCAACCAACCTACCTACCATATGCAACAATAACGCAACTAAATAATTTGAAATTATTATGTGTGTTGTTTTAGAGACTTAGTTTGCGGTCGCTTAGCATTTATTATTCCAATTTTTTCATTTATTTATTTTAAAACCAATTTTTTTTTGCAATTTACCTACTTATTATTCGAAGCACCATCTTAAAGGTGTATGTTATATTGCTCATGCATATTTGCCTGACAATTACCCTTTGTTAAACTTGAAAAAAATTCCAGTTTTTTTTTTAATTTAATAAAATTTTTTCAATTAGTGCAATTTGGATTTGAATAAAAACTAATTTAGAACTTTGAGAGAAAAGTATAACATGCTAGATACTTCTTATCCCAAATAATCATATGAGTTCATATTAATTACATTTTTATCAACTTGAGGCTCCTCAGGCTCCGCTCAAATTTTCATAACCCGTCATTTTGGGTTCATTTTGATCCAAATTCAAGAGGTCATATTGTGGTTACCAACTAACCACACACACAATGTTTGGCCTTTCTAAGTTAATTTGGTAAGGAGATATGGAAGATTCAAGAAATTTCATGACTCAAAACTTCCTCAAAAATCGTTTTTTGCACTAACGCTCGTCAAAATTGCACTTAGGAAGCTCAAATTTGAATGTGTTGGTGTCCTTGACTCACTCTTTCACATGAGATCAAAAACATAAAATTTGAGCTATTTGCCCCTTCTTCAGTCTCCCTCAAAATTAGAGTGATACACCATTTTGAAATTTATCAAAAAAACGAAAAAAGTACCTCTGCGCATTTTCAAGAAGAGTTTCTCTCCAAGTTTTGAGCAAATTGGGGGATATATATATGTAGTTTTAGTCATAGTGGTGCCCGTTTTCAACGTTGTGGTGCCCAGATCAGGCGCCACAAGGTCTTTAAGCTGAAAACTATTAGAAAATGATCGTCTCACCCCTCTGGGTCCACAGCTGAAGTTTTAGGCGTGGGCACTACAATGACTACATTCATATATTAAAAATTAAACCCCTTATAAATACTGGAGTTTATGGTGTATATGCCTTGTGGTGCCCGATATGGAATCATCAGAAGACACTTTCTTTGTGGTGCCCGGCAGGGACGGACCGAGCAGGGGGTGTAGGGGGGTGCTCACCCCCCCAGAGGTTTTGCGCAGTCGGCAAAAGTCGGCAAATCGACATTGGTGAGAAAAATTCGACAATTCCTGTTTCACTTGTCTCAGTAACAGCGAAAATTTAACAATAAATAATTAAATCAAACAAAGAAACATATGTATTTGCGCATTGTTTTGCTTACTCTGCTCGAAGCTTTTCTATTTCCGAATTTTGTCTACGCTAGGAGTGGTAATGTCGCCATCTGAGAAGGAGATACTGAATATCGGAAATGAACGAGATTAATGAAAACTGATGTTCCATTAAAATTAATATTGTTTCAGTTCAATTTCAATTGATATTATATGGTTTAAATTTATCTCAAAATAATGCTGGAGAATTGGAAACTGGAGAAGTACTCAGTCCCTTCAGTGATAACAACTTTTTTCATTCTCAACAAAAAAAAAATCCTACTTAATATTTTTGGATTTTTTTTTATTGATTTTTTTTTGTAATTTAAACTTATTGTTTTTCCATCATTTTAATTTTTTTTTTATTGTTTTGTTTTAAATTGTTGAATATTTTATCGCCTTGGTTTCATTTTTCCTTTATTTATTCGAATCTAGTTTTTTAGTTTTTAGGTTTTCATTTTTTTTTTTCGTTATACCGGGTGACTACTTGATTAGAGCACCCAACGAGACAAAATTAGCTAAAGGTGAAACAATTCAATACATTTATGTGTATTTTTGACAACAAAAGTATAATTTAAAATTTTGTATTTTATTTTACGATAGACGCTTTTAAGCATTAAATAAATTTTATTTATGTCATTTATTCTTGCTAATATCATCCAAATACATGATTTATTTCTATGAGTGTAAGATTTTTGCGCTTGGAGTGCTCCAATCAAGTAATCACCTGGTATTTTAGCAATTATCTTCAGTTCGAAACATTACTCCATTTTTGTACATTTGTTTTCATCTTATAATTTTTTCTTTTTTTCATGATATCTTTCATTGTTGCATTTTTTAGTTTTCGGAATTTTTCATTTTTAACAATATTATTGTTTAATTTTTAGACTTCCCAACTTGTTTGCTTTCTAATTTTTGGATTTTTTTTTATTACAAAAAATTTTCTATTTTATTACGTCGTTTTGTGATATGGATTTTTTTTTAATTTATCCATTTTCCCATCAATGTTTTCTTTAATTCTTGAATTTCCTTTTTTTTTTTTAATTTGAAAAAAATCAATTTTTAGATATTCTTTATATTTCTGGTTTTGCATTTAAAAAACATTTTTGTTCTTTTCTGATTTCTGTATTATCTTAAGAAATTACTTCGTGACTTGATAGTTTTAAAAATTCAACATCCGTTTTTATTCACCAAAATTCAAAATGATTCAGAATATCCATTTTACATTATCAAAATAATTAAACTTGTACCGTGTATCACCTTCTCAGGCAGTTCGAAAAACGACTGCACTTTGATTTTTTTAATTGCTTCTCTGTGTTCTTTAAATTCGTAGGCAAATATAAATGTGATATTACTCGTACATCAAATTACAAATCAATCAATCGTAGTCGGAAAATTGAAAATACCAGTCGGCATTTTTAGATTTTCACCCCCCCAGAGTGCCAAGGCTCGGCCCGTCTCTGGTGCCCGGCATATGGCTGGGCGCCTCATAGTTCAAAATATACAAGGGCACCACAAGACATTGAATACGTATATTCATATATATGAATTCGCGGCGATCTTAAGGGTCACCAAACCGCTGAGATGGACGGTAGGGTAACCAAATTACATAAGATAGATAATTCCGTCATTCTCAGTGGTTTGTGTAGTTCGTCACCAAACCATGTTAGAGGGCAGCATGAATAATATTTCGTCCTTTTCGAAAATAATCGCGCTGACAAAGAATGTCCCTTGAACAATGGAAATGTCGTTATAAGATGGATGGGTAGAGTAAGTAAAAAGTGAAGGCAAGTATGAACATTATACGATTATGCCAACGAAAGGACCTGGGATTTTTTTTGGTTGCTTCTGGTATACTTGAAATAAGAAATGAAAGGTAGTCTAAAATAAAATCATCGAGCAATTTGAGCGAAATCGATCATTAAAACTTTCGCAGAAAGGTAATTCTTGTAATTTTTCAACTTATTTCTTTTTTAAATTTTTGATTCATTCCATATCATATATATAAAGCTACAAGAAAAAAATAACAACAAAAATAGGGCCAAAAATATGTTGTTCCAATCGCCCAGCCTCTCCTAATGGACGGATTTCGATAATTTTTTTTTTTTAAATCGCAAAAATTATGCAAATATGTCATCAAGCAAAAAAAAATTGAAAATTTTAATCAGAGAGTTGAAAAAACCAATTTTTCTCTTTTTTATTGCATAAAACTTAACGAGTTCGTTAAGCGTTGCCGTATTCCACTCCATGTCTTGCTTGGTTGTGGGCGTGGTGTTTGCCATGCCGCATTAGTTCGTCAGTTACATGACACATATTATCATTCGTGTTATGTTGTTCTAAGAAGTCACATCAAATAGGCAATCTGAGCGAAGCGAGGAATGCAGCGGGGTTGGGCCGCGAAGCGCCCTTATAGTACAAAGCTGCAAGAAAAAAAATACCCGAAAAATCAAAAAACATCCTGAGCCCTTCCTATAATAGCTTCGAGAGCTATTTTTTTTTTTTTTTTTAATTCCTTATAAAATTTCCTCTCAGGGAAAACTATAAGCTAACCGAATCAAAATATTTAAAGACCCCAAACTTTGAGCTTGACTTTGACAAACTTTTAAAAGTTTTAGTTTTTTGACTCTAACTTGGCCCCAAATATATCTACAAGCTTCATTAATGGCTCATTGGGAAGAGCGTAAAATTTACAACATTTCCCACGCTTACACTTTACACCTAGGACTTACAGCTTTCTCAGAATTTGAATCCAAAGTTTCCAAAGTTGAACTTATTTCTTTACATCAAAATTCTGAGAAACCTATAAATCCTAGATACATAGTGTAACCAAAGGAAATGTTGGAAATTTCATCTTCTTTCAAATGAGCCCATAACGCAGCATGTAGGTGCATTTGGGGCCGAGTTATGAGTAAACAACCTGAAAATGTTGAAAATGTAACATTTTATTTTGCTTTGCATGTCTAACTGAGGGGAAAGGGCATTCGCCGCCCGCCGCCGTGTCGCATATTCTAGTGCATGTATATGCGTGCGCATCCACGCCAAGCGAGCGTACCGTGTAGCAGGTTCAGCTTCAGCGTTCTTTATTATTATTTCTGTTTTGATGTTTTGATTATGTGTTTCAAAATAATGTCGTTGATAGCATCATATTTATTATAATAATAATAAATAATAATAAAATCAGCTCCAGCTATATTTAAAAATGCAGTTATAAGTTGGCTCCATGTGAAAGTGGATACCGTATATGGAGCTGACTTTCACAAATCATGCATTAGTTTCGCCAAGGTGCGCTCTATCCCATGGCGTATTCACCAGAAGTAGCCAACTTTCTCTATAAATGTATATTTAAATATACAACTCCATATAAGGTATCCACTTTCTCATGGAGCCAACTTATAACTGTCTTTTTGAAGAATGGAGTCGACTCTCACATATACTTCTAATTGAATTTTCCCTCATAACTTTCGTTCTAATGATCGATTTAGTATATTTCATTCATTTATAAGATGGACAAATAACAATCAACTGTTTCCTGGAGGCTAATACCTTTTACAACCATTTTTTTAAGGTGGATCCAACTTTCACTGTTTTTCAACGGATCCAACTTTTATACGTAACTCGATATATATATATGAATATACGTATTCAATATCTTGTGGTGCCGTTGTATATTTTGAACTATGAGGCGCCCAGCCATATGCCGGGCACCACAAAGAAAGTGTCTTCTGATGATTCCATATCGGGCACCACAAGGTATATATACCATAAACTCCAGTATTTATAAGGGTTTTAATTTTTAATATATAAATATAGTCATTGTGGTGCCCACCTCTAAAACTTCGGCTGTGGACCCAGAGGGGTGAGACGGTCATTTTCTGATAGTTTTTAGCTTAAAAACCTTGTGGTGCCCAATTTGGGCACCATAACGTTAAAAACGGGCACCACAATGACTTCGTATGCTTAAAACGGGCACCCCTATGACTAAAATTATATCTATATATATACTAGGGAGCTTCGCCCCCTGACCGCTTCGCGGCCCAACCCCCACGCAATTCTCGCTTCGCTCGAATTGCCTTCTCGTCCCTCCGGGGCTCGCCTTACCCTCCCGTATATAGTTGTTGATTATATATGTCTCAACAAAAATGGTATTTTTGATAATAACTCGACTATCACCATCATCATATATATAAAGCTGCAAGGTAAAAAGTCGGAATTAATTCCAGAAAAAGTCGGAAAGAACTCCCGAACTTTTTCTATTGCACCTAGAAAGCTAATTTTTTTTTTAATCGAAAGCTCATAACGTGTACTATTGGTAAAAAATCCGAAACTCCGAAAAAAATTGACCCTAAAGCCCCAAAAATTGTGGATAAACTTTGAAAATTTTGGTTTTTTCAACTTTTCACCCTGTATGTATACGAATAATACAGTAATTGCGTTTTTTTACAGGCCATTTTAAAAAGGATGAAATTCTTGACATTTCGTTCGCTTATACTTATATTCTAGGACTTGAACTTTTCGAGATATTATGGTTCAAACTTTCGTAACACGTGCTTTTTGTATTATAGTGCAATATCTCGAAAACTACGCATCCTAGATACCTACGATAAGCGAAAGAAATGTCAAGAATTTATTCATCAATAAGATGGCATACTTCATTAATAATAATAATTTCAAAATCACGCGAAAATGAAGAAAAATTTGCAGAAAAAAGCCGCTTGGTTGGAGTGCGTAGGAAGGGTGTATGTTTGTGTTGAATGTAGGTGTGCAAGTGTGTGCGTTTAGCATTGACGAGGTGACGCGTTTCAACTGCACCAAAAATCAGTGTTGCCGCCGTCTACCAAAAATCATAATTTCTTAGCTGATTGCAAATTTTTTCGACTTGGTTTTTTTATATTTATACTCTAGGACTCAAACATTTTGAGATATTATATTATGGTTGAAAGTTTCGAAACGCGTGCTTTTTTTTACGATGAAATATCTCGAAAACTACATTACTCGAATATCTTTTTTAGCTGAGTGTTTAACTTGAAAACGATAGCTATTGCCTATTGCAACATACCTGATCTGGGAAGGGAGCCCGGGGGAAAGTGAAGTCTATAAACCTTTTGTGTATAAACTTTTAACAAGTGTGAAAAAAGTCTTTGTATATAGCCAACTCACTTTTTAAAGAACTATCACCAAAATCATTTTTCCATGATAGTGGAGTTTTTATCACATATGTACCTTTTTTGTTCAGAAAAATTCAATCATCAACTGTTTAGGGGAAGGGGTGGAAAACCACGAAGGGGCGAAGAGGCAATTCGAGCGAAGCGAGGATTGCTCAGGGGTTGGACCGCGAAGCGGACAGGGGGTGAAGCCCCCTAGTAATATATATATTGAAGTGCGTAAAATCGCTGTTCAATAGATTTCATTGGGCTTTTCCAATTTTCGTACGTTAATGTACGAATATTGGTTATAAATAGGTACCTACCTATGAGATCTCTCCCCCATATATTCCTAAAGAGATAAGGATTTCGCTTAATGCTGTCGCCTAACGTTGGGATTTTTTGATGTGGCAGTTCGTACTCTACCTCCGATTTGATAGTCTTATTTTTTTTCATATGATATTCATATATGTATTAACGTTGTAAATTATGTTAAAATTTTGAATGTTTTTTTTATAATATCATAAATTTCTTATGCGTGCTAACGCTTTAATTAACGTGTTTTTTTTCATATAACATGTCGATTGTTATTTTATTTCATTTTTCTTTAATGTAAATTTGATGAAATATTTCGCGTTCTTGTCACGACGAGCTTGAAGTTTTTTTTAGTTTTGTTTTAAAATCATATCATTTACCTACGTCTTGCGTAATGGCCTACGATTGACCATAGAATTTTGGCCACCTGCAAAAAGGGGATGACCATCGGTTCTTGGTCTTTTTGTCCTTCCAAAATACGAAGTTTGGGTACACAGGAATTCAATCTTTGGATCGGATCAACACCTTGGTTTTTCATGGAGGCTGTCATTCAATAAATATTACTTCCAAGTCGGTCGAAAAATTTCACTCATGTATTTTTTTTTCTCTTCTTGTATTAACCGCTATTTCTTCTATAAAATAATTTTTTTTAATCTTTACATAATTTGTTTTTGTATATATTTGCTTTTTAATGCTTTTTCCTTGTTAGTCGCATCAATTATGCGTTGAATTTTTATGCTTGTTTTATTATTTTTGCATTGCCAAATTTTGTTGCCTACATTTAAACTTGCACCTTGCCATATAAATTTCCGAATTCTAGTATTTGCTTTTTTCTTGCTATATTTTTTTTCTTTTTTCTTTGCTATTTTTTTTAATCATTTTATTGTCCTTTCTTATTTTGCGTTGCTAAATTTCTTTGCTTATATTTTAACTTGCATCCTGCTATACGAATTTTAGAATTTTAATATGCGCTAATTTTTTATCCATATTATTGATATGCACGTAATAATGCTTGCCGGATTTGAAATTATTTTGTATGCTTAGCATTGCTTTAAATTTTGCTTAACTGAACTTGAGTGCAATCGTCTCCCTAAATAAGTCTCTAGTTACAGAAATAACGTTAAATAAAAAAAGAAAAAATAATAATTGACAAATATTGGGTTAATTGCACGATTTCTTTTAGTTTTTATTTGGTTATAGAATCTCGTGACCAATTTCTTAAATTTTTTGGCATGATTTTCGGTGTATGTCATAGTTGCTGATATTATTTTTTTTATTTTTATTTTTTTATTTTTTTTTTGGTGCCTTGCTTAATTGATTAATTCATTTTTATTTTTTTTTTATTTTGCATTTTAATTTTCTCGGAGCAATTGAGTCAATGATGATACCGGACGAAAGCGCTTTCCCGGAATCTTAATCAACTATATGGAACTCCACTACTAAGTAACTGCTATTTGATATTGTGCTATTATTTGATGGAATTCAGGTATGTTCTGATGTGTTTCTCAATTCATTTACTGGAGTGTGTTGTTTATTACGAATAATTATAAATAAAATATAATAAAAAAAATCGTGTGTCGCTACGTATATAAATAGGTATACGAATGCTGCTATCTTATTTGTGGGTGTGAAATATTTTCTTTCGAGATTTACGCACTTCATAAAATTTTTGGTGCCCCGGGTGAGGACTTTTTAACTCGAAAACGTCCTTATGATCGTTTTATTTTTCGAATTTTTTTTTTGATATAGTTTGATACTTACGAAATTAAAAAAGAAAAAAACATAGCGCTGTATTATGGCGAGTGAAAATGAATGTGTTTTAAGTGCGAGTTCCTCTAAAGAGACATCTACCACTAAATCTAAGAAAAAAACTGAAACAAAAAACCCAATAGATGAGACGGGTGGGAATAATGTCCAAAATTCGGGTGATCATTCTTTTTCGGGTACTGAACCAGATTATATGGAAGGGTCATTGCCGGATGTGCGAAGTGTACCATTAAGTCATACGGGTAATTTATACTCGCAGCATTATCCTTCGCCAGGCCTAGCCCAATTTTCTCGTGTAAATTCCGTCCCATAGTTTTTCCTACCTCAAAATAATCAAGAGGTTAATAACCAAAATTTAAATAAATCAATGGCCGATTTGCTGGCAGAGCAAAAGAAAACGTCTAACTTGTTAATAGACCTCATTACTGAACTAAGAGTGTCTCGACGTAGTGGTGATGCAGGTACAGCTTCGGCTATTCCGAATTTTCAGCATCCACCACCAGGGATAATGCCACTCGAAAATAGAAATATACCACCGGTAAATGTACCACCGCCAAGCACTATTAATTTACCTCAGTCGGCTAAAACTATTACATTAACCGACAATTCGTTATTATGTAGAAATGTTCCGCGATTCAATAAAAATAATGTGCATCGTCCACTTAATTTTTTGTCCGAATTCGAGCAGTATGCTGAATCACGCCAAGTTCCTCTTATCAGTCGTGCAGATTTATTTCTCACTGCTGTAGAGGTCGAGGACTTGGCATGGAACAGACGGTCTAAAACAGTATTCACATACGAAGGTTTGAAAACTTTATTTCGGGAAATCTTTTGGAGTTTTACTAAGCAGTTGGGACTGTTAGGTAAATTTCGCGCTTTAAAACTAACTGATGTGTCGGCAGAAATTTTTCTTGAAGAGGTTGAAGGGTGGGTAGATGCTTTAAAAAATATTGAAATTTCTAAGCCATCAGATTTGGAAATCGCTAACGCAATTTACAATAAATTACACTATACGTGGAAATCGAAAATCTCTCCACACGCCGTTATGGATTTAAATCAGATTCTAGAGGAGCTCCATTTATTAGCTGAATCAGAAAAAGCTTTCGGCGAGAAATCGGCGACTTTTCGAAAACCGGAACGCGACTCTCGTAAGCTGGAAACAGTGATGCGAGCTGTCGATTGTGAAAGTGCCGAAAAGTCGTCTGATGGCTCGCCGAATGATAATGATAGTAGAAATTTTCAAAATTCAAAATTTAAATCTCGACATATGAATTCGACTCCATATATTCAACCTCAAACGAGTAATTATTTCCCACCATCATATTACACACAGTATCAACCCTATCCATATTACCCACCATGGATGCAACAACCGATGCCTGGCTGGTATATGAGTGCTCCGCCAATGGCAACTCAAAATCCACCATATACGCCACCTCAGATTTGGAACAATCGCGATTATCCAGCTATTATGTCTAATGATTCGCGACCAAGGGCTCAAAATATTCAAAATGCTAATAGTTCAAGATTGCCAAATCAAGAGTCAGCTGGTGTTGGTGTGGTAAGATCGGCAGAGACAACGGACCAAATTGAGAGTGAGGTGATAGGGGAGGATAATCGCGAGAATGAAAATTCGTCCGATGAATCGAACGTAGAAGAGGAATCTGAGGAGCAGAACCAGTCCAGCACATCGGTTGGGGAAATTACTGCATTCCTTAGGATATTAAATGTATCAAATAACTCTCTTAATGGTGGTAATATCGCTTCTAATTCTAGTGGTGATTTTCTGGATAAGGTAATATTATACCCGAATAAAAACTCTTATGTGTCCGCATCGCGTACTTACGCACAAGTTGCGGCGGATTCGCGTTTTTTGGAGTTGAAAAATCGTAAAATTAATGTATTAAATGAGCCACATGTCGAAAAAAATCGTGTTGAAACGCGCTCGTCTAAAATTGTAGTTAAAGATAATTTAAGTTTAAGCGAAAAGAAGCAAACAAAAGAAGGTAAAGTACATGTTCAAGTGCGTAATGGAATAAAAGCACTTAGTGAGAAGGATAATTGTCTAAAAGTTGATAAATCGCGATTTAATTGTTTGCTGGATGAAGAAGTAGGTACATTAGATGAAAAGATAGGAATCGATGAGGAGTGCGAGATAAACATAATAGGTAATCGAAATAAGTCGAAAAAATTGAATAAGCCTCGTTTAGTAAAATTCCACTCTCTCGATCCTATGAATAGGTTTAAACAGGTAATTTCAGGTACTCGTTTTCAATATTTTAAATTAGAATTAATTCTTGAGCTCGTTGAAAAATTATTACCTAAATTCTCCGAATTACCCAATATTGTCAATGAACAAAAACTTCTTGATATCTTTAATAAATGTATCGAACCTTCACAGAAAAGATGTTTGGATATGTGTGCTCCATGTTCATTGAAAGATTATCTTGATATGTTGAATGGAATCGTGTTATATGATATTGAAAATGGGTCCATTGAATCGACTTTTATCGACGATGTGATTTCTAATATGTACGTACAATCGCGCGAAATATTATTGCCTAGCAGTGAACATTCAATGAATAAATATTTTCGAATTGAATACGTTAACAATGTTCCTTATGTATCTATTAATGGATTTATTCTTATTGGTGATGGCCCTGCGTATTATTTATCGAATCATTATTATAATACTGTTACCGGTTCTCATTTAGGTGATTATAATTTTATTTCGCGTAATATTACCTGCAGAAAATTCTATAACGACTTAGGAAAAATGAATGGTGATTTTCCTACTGATATGATTCTATCATTGGGTACCGGAGATCAGGAAAAGTCGTCTAACGTTAACGATACGATTGAATATTTCGAAAAACTTATTCAATTTTTGCAATCACGAAAAGTAGTGAGATTGTTTTTTATCATGCCACCTCCAATATGTGGTGATGAGGTTAACGAAAATTATAAGAAAAATTATCTCGAAATAGTTAATGGATTTTATCGCATATTAAAAAATCATAATGGGTGGGTTAAAATAGGTAGCGCCGGAACAATTCTCACAAATCAGTCGTATTTTCGTTCGAAATATAGAGATAACGAAATACCTACTCATTTTCCTACCGTTAAGATAGAAGCGTATTGTAAGGATAGTGATGGTCGAAATACAATTACTTGTGATGCTATTTATCAGCTGGGGAAGTATATCGTTAAGCGGTTGAATAGACATTTTGGTAAAAATGATATTATTGAAAATAACGTTAGATCGATTCGTGTGCATTCTGTAGTACGTCGTTTACGTGGTAAAAAGGATAGGTATATGGTCGATGAAATGTTTGATCCAACTGACTGTTATTGTCGTGTCACGATCGGCGAAATACAAATTCCAGCGCTTGTTGATTCAGGAGCAGCTATATCTCTGATTAGTAAAAAACTTTTAAATCACTTGATATCTGAGTTAGGTGAAAGTGTGGTTCGAGTTAACAAATTAAATCACAAACCTCCTGTTTATGGTGCTGATGGGAATAAAATTGGAGTTATCGAAAGTTCAGCTGACATTACCTTATGTTTAGACTCGCTTAAGGGAAACATCACTTTACATTTTTATGTTTTAGAGGGAACTAAAAATCATTTGATTATTGGTTCGGACATCATAAAGAATTTAAGAGGGGGTATATTGTGGGATGTTTTTCAATTCTATTTAACAGATCCGGTGACAAAAATGTCTCATGTAGGCAACCTATATGAACGGAGCGAATTAGCTGCTCCAAGAATTTTTAATTTAACCCCTATTAAACCTCATAACGAATTATTAGTAGAATTACAAGACTCAGACCCTAACGATTTGACCTTAGGAGAGGAAATACCGATGAATTTAGATGACGTTAAGCCATTAGACATTGATAATCCTTCTGCACAAGAAATTTGTGAAATTCGACAGACTGTGTGGAAGAAACTGGTTATTTTGATTGATAGTCGGAAAATTACTTTCGATCAAGGGGTAAAAGCGCTGACTCGTATTAATCCTTTTTTAGGTGTTTTTCGTAGAAAACTAGGGAAATTTTTGGGGAAAGCGCCGGAAATTGATTTATATACATGTGATACCTGGAATCATAAGGTATATCCGATTCCACAAGCCTATACTAATGAAGTTAGGGATCTGTTAAAGAGAATGGAGGATGATGGAATAATCGAGAGGTCTGATAGTCAATTTATTAACCCATTAGTGATCGTAGTTAAACCGACCGGAGAACTTCGAATATGTATTGATGCGCGTAGCTTTAATAAATTAGTTAAACCACAACATAATGATCCGCCTCATGTTTTCGATACGATCGTAAATAGTAGACCGGATCGTTTCATTTCAACTTTTGACTTCGCGCAGGGATTTTTACAAATCGAAATTGATTTAGTAATTCGACAGTACCTATCATTTCAATTTGAGGGCCAAAGTTACCAATATAAACGACTTCCTTTTGGCACAGCAGTAAGCCCTTCAGTTTTCATATCAGTGGTTAACCTTATTTTACGTGATGTAATTGGTCAGAACGTTTCTGTTTACGTCGATGATGTTGTAGTGGCTACTGAAACATTCGAAGAAAACTTAGATTACGTAGTTCGGGTATTAGAAAGGGTACATGCATCCGGAATGACGTTGTCTTTAAAAAAGACCAATTTATTTCAAGATCGCGTGAAACATCTCGGTTTTATGGTGGGAGGGGGCAAGATTGCGAAGGATTTAAAGAAATTACAGTGTTTTGATAAATTTGAATCTAAATTTTTAAATAAACCTAAGCGTCCGATCACGCTTTCTGACACTGCTATTAGGTCATTATTAGGTAATACAGTGTATTATTCATTATTTGTTCCAAAGTACACAGAGTTGGTTCAGCCCTTTACAGATTTGCTTAAGGGAAATCCAAAGAAAATAGTTTGGACTGAACAACACGACGACGATTTTAGAAAATTAAAGAACGCGTTTTTAAGACCATTTGAGGCAGTAAAACCAAAGAGGTCGGTACCTTTCAATTTACATATTGCATTTAATGGGAATGAGGATAATAACCCCACAGAGGAAAACGTAGTGAAATCTACTAAGGTTCACGCGATATTAACTCAGATAGATCCAGAAAGTGGACAAGAAAATGTTATTTTATTTATCAGTCGATCATTCAAACCTTGTCAGCTCAATTATACTCTCTATGAACGCTGGCTACTTGGACTGTATTTGTGTCTCGATCGAATAAGGACTTTAGTATTTGGTAGCGTTATAAATATATCACATCAATTTGAATCTATGTTAAATAAGGCCTCTGAATTGGCTGTGTTTAGTAGACGATTGAGCAATTGGGTCATCTTTTTCAATAATTTTTTATTAGAATGCAATATTGATCCAGTGTTGAGCCAACGATTAAATAACTTATATGGTGATCAGATTCCAGAAATTACGGTAGAAAATTTAAGTGTAGACTCACAAGAGGAGTGTAATTTTCGTCATTTGTACGCTACCGAATCTGTGATTAATATCCAAGAAGTATCAGTTAATACCAAAAGTGGCTCTTCAGAGAGTTCGCCCAACGTTAATTATTTTGAGGTTGAAATGGGCAGAGATCTATCTGAAGCTCTTACAAACTTAACTCAGCATCAGAGTGTAGATAAGCGAATTGGGAAAATTATTGCGTCGTTAAAATCGTCCAATTCAAAGTATAAAAGTAGCTATCGGTTCTGTGATGAGACAAAAATTCTGTTTAGGGTTTTTTCAGAAGACAATTTCGAGGTACCGGTGTTGCCTGATCACCTCGTGTCGGGTGTTGTAAAATACTTACATTATTTCTATGGTCATTACGGAAGTAAAAAATTAGCGACTAAATGTTTAAGATTCTTCTGGTGGCCCAATCAAGAAAAATCGATAAATCGAATTCTTAATAATTGTACCCCATGTCGTCTTAATAAATGCAATAATCAACATGTGACCCCCGAATTTAAATCCGTTTTGGAGGGGCATAAGGTAGGTGAATTAATCACAGTGGACTTGTTTGGTCCCCTACCAACCTCGATTGGTGGTGTTACCGTTTTATTCGTTGCTAGAGATGGGGCATCCGGTTATGTTTGGGTTTATAAGATGAAAAGAGCCACTGCCGAAATATGTGCGGAAAAGATAAAACAAATTTTAGAATTCGTAAAGGCGCATGGGAGAACACCAAAAATCGTTTTAAGTGATAATGGGGTACAGTTTCGGAGTGAGAAGTGGATGACTGCATGTAAGAAGGCTGGGGTTAAAACACGTTATACTACTACCTATCATCCGAAATCAAACCCTACTGAGCGAGTAATGAGAGAGCTGGGGGCAAAGTTACGTTTATATTTAAATACGACTCTTCGACATGGCCGAGAACTCTCTCATAGTGCCTGGGGAACGTGTATGAACGACATTGTAAACGCTATAAATGATAGTCCTTATGTTGATTCCTTCAGCCCAAATGAAATCTGGGGCATTGATAGTGCTCAGGAACCATTTCCAGATAAATTTGCACCCTCTATACCTAGTCTACAGTCTCGACTGAATAAATTAAAAATTAAACTTTTTGATGAAGAAAAAGCCTTGAATTCGAATTGCGAGTTTATTTGTGACGATGTAGGAAGAGTTATTGTGCATGTAGATGGAGGCTGTATTAGAAATGGTAGGTCAGATGCTGTAGGTGGAATTGGCGTTTGGTTTGGTCTACATCACGCGTTGAATTTATCTGAGTTAGTGAAGGCTGATAAAATTACTAATAATATCTCTGAATTGATGGCAATAAAGCAGAGTTTACTCGTACTTATCGAGAATGATATAAATAAGGCTACGATAGTCTCGGATTCTATGTACGCGATTGGAGAAATAAACCGAAAATTGAAGGGAGTAGGTAAAAGTAATCCAAAAGTAGGATTAGAATTTAACGATTTATTAATTGGCGAAATCGCCGATTTAATTCAACGACATAATTTGGAGATTAATTTGGAACATACTCAGGGACATGGATTGAGTTTTGGTAACCAAATGGCTGACGAACTTGCTACAAAGGCAATTCTACAGGCTGAAAATTTGCTTAGACTCGGAAATTTGGATAGTTTGTCTGATAATGAGATCATGGACGAATTTTTATTACTGTCTCAGCGAATAAAAAATATAAAAAAGGAAATTTTATATTATAAACGCCATCCTAAAATTACCATCTATGAAATTGGCGAAGAGGTTCTGGTGGTGAAACACAGTCTTTCGAATAAGGGGGAAGGCGTGTGCGCAAAATTTAATCCAAAATTTGACGGTCCCTATCGCGTGCTTAAACGATTGGGTCCTAACCTATATCTTGTACAGTATGTCTCCGATTCCACGATAAAAAAGGTCGTTAATGTCGAACAAATTCGGAAGTTGTCGGAAAATGGCGCTGCTTCATTGAGTGGTCCTATAGTTAAGGTTAATGTATTAACAGTAGGGGAAACCTTAGAAGAAAAAGCAGAAAGTGAACCTCCAACGAAAAAAATTGAAAAAACAAAGAAAAAGCGTAAACGTACGTGGGACCATTCTCGGGTTAAAATTAAGAGTCACGATAATGTGGATTGTATGAGGGTACAAGATGCGACTGTTAAACCATTAAACTGGACATATCTCTCAACCAGCGAACGTTTCCGCAAGGTACGAGAGGAACCCTATCGTAAACAAAAATTCTATGTCGAATATATAAGTAAGCTCCCAAAAACCTTGACTATAAGACAACAACACGAAGTCATGCTAACTGACGAATGGCTTTCTATTGATTTACGTCGAGAGTTATATGAATGGATCATAGAGGAAGGACTTCGAGATCAAGACCAAGCTAACAAGGCACGTCAATCGTCCGCTGTTGTAGAAGCCCCATTAGTAAATCAAAAAGTTGATTTGGAGAAGCTCTTTTACCCGTCTAATACGTATGAGGCTACTAATATTTGCTATACAGGGTTGAGTGTTCATGAGTGCTGTAAACATGCAAATTATGTACCAAAGAATCCTTTATGGGGACGTGGTCGGGGTCGTGGCGGTTATCATCAGAGTCGACGACGTGCCTGTGTCGATCGGGACTGAATGGTTCGACGACGTCGCACAGGCATCGGATTCTGATGGTGTCTGAGGCGGTCCTGGTTAGGTTCTTATTTCGATTCTAGGTAAAATACGCTAGACTGCCAGCTTCCTACTACTTAGATCTTCTGTTATTTACTATGAACACCTATACTCACGTTTTGAATCGAGAATGTGGGGGCACAGCGTCGTTCTATTACTCGATTTTGATAGTTTTTGTATCATCGCTTAGAGGAAGCTTGTTTTATTTTTGTTTTTATGTATTGGCGGTGGTACACTTACCCGATTTGGACTTTCTCAACCATTTTATCGATTTATTTTTTTTATTTTTTCCGATTGAGAGTTGGAAAGTTATGATAATTATTTTTTTTTTTCATTTTTTTTCTCGGCCGGATCTACGCTATAAAGATTGACGGTATGGAAACGAGCATCAGGTAGACTTTTCTACAAGACCGTTCCCAATGATTCGATTGGTGGGTACTGACGCTTCTCTCCATATGGCTAAAGGTGATATAGATCCTAATGATCCGACAGTTTGTAATTTTATTTTTTTTTCATGTTAGGGTGTTTTAAGGACATATTTTTTATTTTCATCTTTTTAATATATATTCTTTTTGTGTTAGCTGTTCCGATTGAAGGGATTTTTAAGCGATTTTAGCAGGGTAACCAAAGCATCTGAGACATTCATCTTTTTTTTATTTTTTATTTGTGTTTTAGATGAATCTCTCAGACGCTTTGGGGGGCATATGAAGTGCGTAAAATCGCTGTTCAATAGATTTCATTGGGCTTTTCCAATTTTCGTACGTTAATGTACGAATATTGGTTATAAATAGGTACCTACCTATGAGATCTCTCCCCCATATATTCCTAAAGAGATAAGGATTTCGCTTAATGCTGTCGCCTAACGTTGGGATTTTTTGATGTGGCAGTTCGTACTCTACCTCCGATTTGATAGTCTTATTTTTTTTCATATGATATTCATATATGTATTAACGTTGTAAATTATGTTAAAATTTTGAATGTTTTTTTTATAATATCATAAATTTCTTATGCGTGCTAACGCTTTAATTAACGTGTTTTTTTTCATATAACATGTCGATTGTTATTTTATTTCATTTTTCTTTAATGTAAATTTGATGAAATATTTCGCGTTCTTGTCACGACGAGCTTGAAGTTTTTTTTAGTTTTGTTTTAAAATCATATCATTTACCTACGTCTTGCGTAATGGCCTACGATTGACCATAGAATTTTGGCCACCTGCAAAAAGGGGATGACCATCGGTTCTTGGTCTTTTTGTCCTTCCAAAATACGAAGTTTGGGTACACAGGAATTCAATCTTTGGATCGGATCAACACCTTGGTTTTTCATGGAGGCTGTCATTCAATAAATATTACTTCCAAGTCGGTCGAAAAATTTCACTCATGTATTTTTTTTTCTCTTCTTGTATTAACCGCTATTTCTTCTATAAAATAATTTTTTTTTAATCTTTACATAATTTGTTTTTGTATATATTTGCTTTTTAATGCTTTTTCCTTGTTAGTCGCATCAATTATGCGTTGAATTTTTATGCTTGTTTTATTATTTTTGCATTGCCAAATTTTGTTGCCTACATTTAAACTTGCACGTTGCCATATAAATTTCCGAATTCTAGTATTTGCTTTTTTCTTGCTATATTTTTTTTCTTTTTTCTTTGCTATTTTTTTTAATCATTTTATTGTCCTTTCTTATTTTGCGTTGCTAAATTTCTTTGCTTATATTTTAACTTGCATCCTGCTATACGAATTTTAGAATTTTAATATGCGCTAATTTTTTATCCATATTATTGATATGCACGTAATAATGCTTGCCGGATTTGAAATTATTTTGTATGCTTAGCATTGCTTTAAATTTTGCTTAACTGAACTTGAGTGCAATCGTCTCCCTAAATAAGTCTCTAGTTACAGAAATAACGTTAAATAAAAAAAGAAAAAATAATAATTGACAAATATTGGGTTAATTGCACGATTTCTTTTAGTTTTTATTTGGTTATAGAATCTCGTGACCAATTTCTTAAATTTTTTGGCATGATTTTCGGTGTATGTCATAGTTGCTGATATTATTTTTTTTATTTTTATTTTTTTATTTTTTTATTTTTTTTTGGTGCCTTGCTTAATTGATTAATTCATTTTTATTTTTTTTTTATTTTGCATTTTAATTTTCTCGGAGCAATTGAGTCAATGATGATACCGGACGAAAGCGCTTTCCCGGAATCTTAATCAACTATATGGAACTCCACTACTAAGTAACTGCTATTTGATATTGTGCTATTATTTGATGGAATTCAGGTATGTTCTGATGTGTTTCTCAATTCATTTACTGGAGTGTGTTGTTTATTACGAATAATTATAAATAAAATATAATAAAAAAAATCGTGTGTCGCTACGTATATAAATAGGTATACGAATGCTGCTATCTTATTTGTGGGTGTGAAATATTTTCTTTCGAGATTTACGCACTTCAATATAAAGCTGCATAATATATAAAGCTGCAAGATAAGAAGTCGAAAAAAACTCCCAAACTTTTTCTATTGCACCTAGAAAGCTAATTTTTTTTTTAATCGAAAGCTCATAACATGTATTATTAGTAAAAAATGCGAAACTCCGAAAAAGTAGACCCTAAAGCCCCCAAAATTTGAGATAAATTTTGAAAATTTTGGTTTTTTCAACTTTTTACCCTATATGTCCGCGAATAATAAAGCAGTCGCGTTTTTTCTTGGGGATTAAAGTTTACCGATTTACTCCCCGTTCCGATGTCACTGGCAAGTCATGAAAAAGGTTTTTTTTTGCATATAATTGCGACTTTGTATTTGAAAATACATTTAAATTTAAACCAGGTTTAAGCTAGTTGGTATAGTTCATTCCCCACTACCTACAACGTTTCTTGTTAGTATGGTAATGTTGGCGGTCTTAAATATTTAGTGAGGGACATGCATAATCAATGGAAAGTTTTCTAAGATTGCTTGGGTATTATTTGACTAACACTTATTTTATATGCCTATTGCCTTTTAATGTAAGTTCATTTGTTTAGAAATTTGGAAGGAAATCAGATTGATTATATTCATCCAGATGCATTTCTTCCAGTACAGCATTTAGAAGATTTGTAAGTAAATATACGCACCGTTTTAAAACGTTGTATGTATTTTTAATTATTATTTATGCTTGTTTAGGCGTTATTTCTGTTTCTTTCATTTCACTAGTGTGTTTCTAATTCCTATACCTACACAATTATGTATATACCTAGTACTGTAGTGGCTGGATCCAAAACATTTTTGCACTTACAGATAAAGAAAAAATGAAATTAACATTTAACGTTTGTTGAAAATAAAGTAGGTTATGCGCAAAATACTAATATTCGCAAAAATTGAATGTGCTTATAATATCCGAATAAGTAACTGTATACGTACCGAAGATATCCAACGTAATGGTTTTTGTAGTGCTTAACTGCTATGTATGACACATATTAAAGCAGTGAAATCATCGAAAACATTGTCAGTGACGATTGTATAGTCTATTAAATTTTGATTTCACCCGGTTCGCAAAAATATTTTTAAGAGGTTTTGATTATTTTGGTTATATAGTCTACAGCCCATCTTGAAAAAGTATTCAACTTGCGGGATTTTTTGCGGACCAACAAATTCAGCTGACAATAGGTAGATACAGGTTGGGCATTAGGAAATATGATAATTTTGACGATGGTCGCGGTCACAATGAGGGGCTGGGACCTAAAAACCCTCTTTTTTTGACTTTCAAGGAGACCAAAAAAATTCGACGGGGTTAGAAAGGCGGTGTCGACTGAATATAAATATGAGTTTAAATCTACTGGCTGCGGTCACAACTGCATTTAATTGCAGTTTTTATGCAATTTTTGCCATTTTTCACACTTGAATTGCTCTGTGAGTATAATTATGCCCGGGTACCGAAAAAATCACTCACACATTGGTAAAGGAACGCATTTCGAATCTACCGAACCCTCGTTCTTAAAAATTTGTGTTCACAATACCTAGTAATTGCATATTGAAGTTGCCCATGTATGTAAATTCAGCTAAAAATGCATTTCTTCAACTTTTTCAAAAACTAACCTTGCCACCTATCAAAGTGGGTTAAAATTTCGCGTAGAATTCAAAAATCATTAGGAAAACAATTTGATTCCATAAGAACTTGAGAAAGAAAATATATCCTTTTACGCTTTTGATTGTATCAAGAGTAAAAAAAAATTAAAAAATCAACAACTTCTTCAGCATTATGTTTTGCTCATTAATTGCGGATATATTTTCTTTCTCAAGTTCTTATGGGAAAATGGGTAGGGTTTTTTTTATTCGATTTTTAATTTTGACAAATTTTCTCCATCCCGATTGTGAATGATTTTTTTCATGTTTTTCCTCGAAATGAATACATTTTTGAAATCCATTTTGTTAAAAAGGAAGCTTTTATTTCGCTAGTTATATCATACGAGTATCATTGTTTTTTAAGAACCCATACAGCCAAAAATGATGAAAAATATTTTCTTGGCACTTACTTGAATATTATGACACATGAATAACATATTGCGCCTTCAGTTGAAAAAATTACTGGTATCTGAAGTATTTCACCATAACACCGTTCTTCAGGTAGCAACTACTTTCCCACTATTCATAATAGAAATGTATTCTATAGATCATTTCGTAGAGAATTGAATGTAAAATATAATATTACCGAGCTATTTTTTCGATTAAACTAAAAGGTATTAAGAAATTATCAGCGAAAAACTGATTTTGGGGTGCTAAAATCCCATGTCAGGGGTCGCACTCACCAGATTCGCATGAACTTTTAGTACATTGTTAAATTTGCTATGCCAGACGTGTATACCAAATTTCAGCTTGATAGCCAACTTAGCAAGCAAAATCCTACCTGTACTATTATTAGTATTCTAATAATGTGTCCCAAAATTGTATTTTCCCCCTAAATTTTCTCAGATAAGGTCAAAAATGGTTTTCCTTATGATTTTTGAATTCTACGCGAAATTTTAACCCACTTTGATAGGTGGTAAGGTTAGTTTTTGAAAAAGTTGAAGAAATGCATTTTTAGCTGAATTTACATACATGGGCAACTTCAATATGCAATTACTAGGTATTGTGAACACAAATTTTTAAGAACGAGGGTTCGGTAGATTCGAAATGCGTTCCTTTACCAATGTGTGAGCGATTTTTTCGGTACCCGGGCATAATTATACTCACAGAGCAATTCAAGTGTGAAAAATGGCAAAAATTGCATAAAAACTGCAATTAAATGCAGTTGTGACCGCAGCCAGTAGATTTAAACTCATATTTATATTCAGTCGACACCGCCTTTCTAACCCCGTCGAATTTTTTTGGTCTCCTTGAAGGTCAAAAAAAGAGGTTTTTAGGTCCCAGCCCCTCATTGTGACCGCGACCATCGTCAAAATTATCATATTTCCTAATGCCCAACCTATATCTATCCATATGCCAGCTGAATTTGTTGGTCTTGACCAATTAACTCTGCCCACACATCGGAAATTTCAATTCCGAGATGTAAACACCAATTAATCGGCCCCAACCGCCACTTAGAAGCGGTTGGATCATCGTTGTTGGGAAAGCCTTAAGGGCATACCAAGTGCAATGACCACAGGCCTAGTGACCTGATGGTCGGGAACTCGAAGACTATCAAATAAAAACGCCTTCGAGTATTTTTAGAAAAACTTTATTCACGCCGACACACAATCACGTCGGCGGAGAAAATACAAAAACACGTAAAAAATAAACAAATACGCTTTTACGTTATTTAAGGGACGATCGAGAGTTACATAAAGAATAAATAATACTTAAGAGTTTTCGTGTTCCTGGTGCGTGGCTTACATCTTGAAGAATTCTTTTACCACATTCACAAAAAATACGCGGACGCGAATAACGGCCGATGCCGTTAGATTGTTTTATTTCGCGACGATAAACTTAGCTCGCGTACTCGATAATCGTAAAAATAAAATCACGTGTTAAAAAATATTAATTAATAAAAATTACGAGAAAAACTGTGTATGAACGCGGAATTCGAAGTTCACTCTATAACGGTCAAAAAAGAAGTATGTCATGTCAAAGTGCGAAAAGTACATTACTCACTGATCGAACATTCTAGAACTTCCAGTGAGTAATGAGTTACTCCTTGGAGTGACATAGAGGTATCTTAAGAAAAAATCTCATCGTCCGGATTTAGGCGAAACGACATTGAGCCAGACAGCTTGGCGTCTGACTCCCTCGCTCCGTTAGGCGTCGCGAACTACCTAACGTAACGGTGCCGGGAAACCTTATGCCACAGTCTGCAAAAAATCCTGCCAAATCCGTCTAAAGCACTTTTCCGAGATGAGCTGTAGACTAATACTACTTTTGTTATTTGTGTTTTTCGGAGCAAGGCGCATTATTTGAGTTGTGAATGTTGAACATGCGTGTGGTGAAAACAAGTGTTCTCTCAAAACTTATTTTTGCAGTATTTATATCCACTTAGAAGTATAAACCATGACTAGAAGATACTACAAGAGTACCTTAAAAGCATACTTTACCTAATTATACTATTTTAAAGAAAGTTATTCAAATAATTAATTTTTTTACATAAATAAATAAATTTTCTAAAATTAAGAAGTTCTGCCGACTCCTTTTTTCCTAAATTTTATCAAGCATCATACGAAACATGACTTAAAATTTTTTTTTTATTAATTTTTATTTTATCAGAATTAATATTTTTTATAACTTTTTTTATATTAATTTTACTTTTTCCTTATTTAATAATTTTATAATAAATTTTTATAATCTAAAACTTGGAATCGTATGAGATCAAGTCATTTTATGTTTAAACATCTCTAAAAAACAAAAGTTTCATAAAGTTTCTCTCAAAAACGTGACTTCACATAAATTACACTTCCTCACGGTCAACATGCTTTCGAGGATGACCAACTCTTCTTCTTATCCTTCTTCTCCGGTTCGGAGGTGGACTATACTCATTTTTTAAATTCATATTTGAAATTGTAAATTCAAATTATGTGACGTCACGTTACCTCATGTTCATTCCTCTGCGGAAATTAATAAACTCTAGAGACCTTCTCATTTTACCACTGCCCAAAATTTCGAGTCAATCTGCCAACTTTTACTTAAGTTATATGTAGAGAACGAATGTTTACAAAAAAAAACATGACCTCATGTTAAATCACCCTTCCTCAAGTTCAAAAACTAATGATCATTAATTGCTGAAAGTCTACGTACTCTATCTATCCCTTTAATTTTGTGTCTATCGCTCTCGACTCAAGCCCCGTCACGTAACGCCAACTCACATCCACTCACATCCAGGGAACACTTAATTCCAAGAATAGTAAGCCTACTCTTTCAGCCATCCACACCACATTCTGATAAGTTTTTGTTAGAAAGGGAAGAACCATCACTTCACGTTTCAATGAATGAGCTCACTTTGTAAAGAATTAGAAATCTGATTATTTAAAAAGCTCAACCATTTCTTCCTGCTATCATGCAGGAACCAAAACACCTCAAATCATGCATCCTCAAGCCACCTCATTTCACGTTACGCCTGATCACCTCCAAAAACTAATCAGCTCTAAAGCATCACTATCCTTACTCTTCTACCATCTTTCAATTCAATCTATCAACTTTTATCGTAGTTATTGCGCAAGAACAAGGAAACCTCAACTCGCGCTGGTTCACGCTACGTTAGTGCCCATCACGTTTAAAAACTAATCAGCTTTAAGGCACCACTACCTCCTCACTTCCTTTTACTTTTAACTCGATCGGTCAAGTTTTACTCGAGTTATCGCGTGAGAACCAAAAAAAAAAAAAAACTCCTCACGCAAACTCACGTCCGATCACGTCCAAAAACTAATCACCTTCCAACTTTCAACTCGATCTGTCAACTTTTACTCAAGTTATCGCTCGAGAACCTGAAAACCTTGACATACGCCTACTCACGCCAACTCACGTCTGATCACGTCCAAGAACTAATCAGCTCGAGAACTCAACTACCCCAACACTTCCTCCAAATTTGGTTTCGATTCGATAACTTCTAGTGGAGTTATCACGCGAAAACGCGAAGAAAAATAATAAACAAACAAATAAAGAAACAAACTAAGAAACTGAGTGAACGCGATAGCGGATTTACTTTTAAAAGTAAAATCCGCTAAAAAGCGCATCCTAATCAACATTTTTCTCTAATTATTCAAGCTTTTATGCGTGATTTCTCTATCAATTTTTCAATTTTCGCATACTTTTTCTGATAAAGGGCATGATGGGATAAGATAGTCGAAAATGCCCCCGAGAGCTTTTCGAACGGTTTCTAGGACAAAAGGTGGGCCATATCAAAAAAAAAATTTTGACCAAAATTTCAGGCTCCAGTTGCGCCTAATTTCGGAGATATAGGCAAAAACAAGTTTTTCGATTAAAATTTTTTTTCTCTCCCCATTATAAAGTTGGAAAGTTGAAATTTTATTTATAGTATCTTGACAACAAAAGGGGTTTTCAGTAATTTTTTCAATTTTTTTCGATCAATTTTAAAAGAGTTATGCAGTTTTTAAAATTTCTTCAACTAAATTACCTTATCGATTTTTATATTCGATATTAATTTGCTAATATTCACTATCACTAAGAAATAATAAGCGCTTTGCAAATTCAGCATCAGTATTTGCTGTCATGCGAAAATCTAATTGATGAATAAGTACATTCAGTGTGTCGAGATGAAAATTTTCAAAGTTTGGACGACAGCTTACGTTTTTCGACATTATTGCAAAACACGTCCGTACATATAAACTATCTTTCCTTAATATTGAAAATTTCTAGTTTCCCTCTAGATGACCTAAAGTAGGAGAAAATTTTTATTTTTCTGAGTATAATTTTAGGTTCTATTAAATACCGTAGTCGTAGTACTGATAAAAAAAAAATTTAAGCTTAATTTTATTGATATTCTCTGCAAAAAAACACAAAAAATATTTCAGGATCTAGTCAATAAAATTGATTTGGGCTTGTTATTTTTGATGCATAATCTTATGCTTTATTCAATGCTATAATTGTCATTTCGATAGGTACAAGAAATTTAAATTGTAATTTTCTTGGCATTCATTTTATAAAACGCTAAAAACTGCATAATTTCCAGATTTTTAACATTTTTAGCTTTTCTCCCTGTCATTAAAGTAGATTAGGGCTTTTTGTTTCTGACGCAAAAATGTACGCTTTATTCAGTGGCGTAATCACATTTTGATTCGAAAAGCGGAAATAATTACGTTTTGAATCGACATTTTTGATTTTTTTCGTGAGTAAAATTGGAAAAAATGGCGTTTACGTTCTCATGAATGCACTGTTAATTGTAAAAAAAAATTTGAAAGTTTTTCTCTTCATACTTTTTGAGATGTAATTTCAGCTTTTAGATGCTATCTCAATCTAAGCAACAGAAGTGTTTTTTTGATTATTTGAAAGAGTACAAATCGACTTAAAATTTGTCCCACTCACCTCACCAGGAAACGACACTACGGAAGTTTTGACCATGGAACTCCAGTGTTTTAGAACAGCTTTATCACATCATATAAAAAGATTTTCAGAAACAAAAAATAACCTTAAATTTGTCGAACATTGTAATTACTTCATCCGAAAAGAAATTATTATTGAAAAATATATTTAGGAAAGTGCATGGAAACGTACGTTATTTTAATATTTTTTCATTACACCTATTTTCCAATTTTTATTATGCTAGAATTGAGATGATGTTATCTTCTGCATTTATTTGTTTGCTCACACTACAATGTTATACGTATTGTAAACGTTATAAAATCGAAAAGAATTTATGGAAAAATCTTCAAATAACTGTCCCCATGTAATCATCTAAATTTGTTTTTCGACAGATTTGGATGATTTTTCTTGTTAAGTTTCATTTGACTCACAAATTTCCAAATCGTAAGAAAACTTGTACATTCTACAAGTGTGTAGGGAGTGTTACTATTTAACTTCAAGAATGGACTTCTTTACAGATCGTGGTGACAGTTAGTTTTTAACATATACTTTCAGTGAATTTAGGCAATTACTTATTACAGTAAATCACTAATAGTTGGATGAATTCATTTATAGTATATTAAACACCAATTCTTATCTACTGATAACTTAATTAATTTATTAACAATGCTTGTAGAAACTGACTGTAATTTACAGTCAGTAAAGAAGTCCACTTAAACACTTCATCCATAATATGTAGGTTCGGTGAGTTTTGTTTTTGTTTTTTTAAAGTGAGAGCATTTTTCCGTATGCCTAAACAAGTATAAGTTATACTCAGCTTTGTTAATAACTTGACTTAGTTCCATTTACACTGTTCTATTGAATTAAAAACGAAATGATGATGTTTGCTTACTTAAGTCTAATTATTATTGCATTTAAGATCTATTTGTTTTATTTCAGAAATTTGGGAAATAACGTTTTTCCTCATTTGCCTGTGAAGGGCCTTCAAAAATTATTACACTTGAAAACATTTAACAATCCGAATTTAAAAGAGTTTCCAAATCCGGATAGTTTCCCTAAGATCCAAACTTTGTTATTGTCATACGCTTATCATTGTTGCGCGTTCTTGTCTTTATCAAAGACGACTACCTCATTACTTCCCCCGCTACAAGATTCAGTTATATTTCCAAAAGATACGGAATTCGATATGAGTCTTTGGAATTCTAGTCTAACGGATATTTGGCCACAGTTGCGTGAGTACCACTAAAATACGTAATTAATATTATTATTGGTGTATTATTTGCGTAAAACCTCATACCTACATATATGTATGAGACTTGTGGTAGGTATGAGGGCGCCACAGTGTTCTATAATAAGTATTGAAAAGGGGCAAATAGTTTGGCCGAGGAATATCTTGAGAAAAGCTAGTATAGTAGATGGAATAGGATAAACTGGTTGTAGGAAAAAGTAGTTTACCTTGAAAAAAGACGCCTAATCTTGAAAATTTCAAAATTAATATTCTACTGGACATTTCTAGATGCTATTAACGCCATGAATTTCAAAATGTGTGTTTTTATTGCTTTTGTTTAATTACTTCATTATTTTGTTCGAAAGTACACTACTGTAGTATCTCGTAACCAACATTTCCATGATTGATGGTCTGGGGGGTAGGGGGGAAGTTATAATTTCTGAAGAATTGAATTTTGGGAACCTGGCTTTGTAATACTACATACATAATCAGGCTGAAAAATCAAAAAAATTAAATTAGGAAACCTACACGAATTTTCACGTTGGCTCCTTATTAAATTAAAATTTGTTATCGCAAAAAAATCCGCCACCCCTGGTTAGATGTGGAACCGCATTAATGAAAAACGACGTATAGTAGATGGCACTACCTATACCGTGACGCTTATGAAGCTCAAAAATTTTAAACTATAACATAATGTCGTGAAAAAAATACTCCGAGGCGTGGAACTGCTCAGGGTAAATAGAGCATTTTAAGAGTTTAAAAAACTTTTCAGTTGCATCTACAACTTTGTAAATCTGTTATTCCAGCCTACTACCAGATACATATAGCCTAAACCCATATTTTAAACATTGGGGTGTTCGAGTCTTTGTGCGTATTTCTAAGTTACTCCCAGCATCTATAAAACGCCATATCTTGATTTAGACTTCTCATTAGCTGCTACAACTTTGCAAACCCCTTATTCTAGCCTACTACCACATATTTTGAAAATTTGGGTGTTCGAGTCCATGCCTAGATGAAGGTATAGGTCCGGCCATCAAAATTAAAAACTAAAAATCATAAAAGATAGAAAATGAAAATTAACCCATTTTCCGAATCGTTGAAGACATTACCGATATTCTGTATCTCAGTCATTCATTTTTATCGCACTTTATCACGAACAAAAAGAAAAAATAAAAGGCAATGAAATTCACGAATTTTATTATTCACGAATGCACATAAAACTTTTAACTCGTGAAAAAGGAACAAATATTTCATAAAAAAATTAAAATGTTTTATTATTTGAAAAATTTCATTTTTAACAAATATCGCGGCCCAACCCCCATAGTAGTCCTCGCAATTCGTAGGGAATAAATTGGCTGTCAATAAGAATACAACCAAACCTACCACTAAAAAATTTTTTATTGATGAAATATTACAACTGAATTATCCTGATTAAGTTCCTTTTTTTAATTTTGAATTTTTTCGTGAGAAAACAAAAGAAAATGAATTACTCCACTGTGTGATCACCCACCTTTTTTTTATGCCAAAAAAATTTTCCAAATATGTTGAAATTCAACAAATGAGAATTAACTTTAGAAACTTTATTTTGTGTGTGTGTGAGGTTTTTTTTAATAATAAAAGAATTAGAACAGAAAAATCATTCTCTCACCCAATTTCTGCTGAAAAACATATACTCGGAAACTATGATTAAAAAAAAAAAAAAAAAAAAAACTTCCCAACTTCATCCCACAATCGCGAACTAAAATTACAAATAAAAGCACAAAAAATATAAAGTCTTATAGATAAATAGGACTACACATGTATCTTACAACTCCAGTACACAAATACCAAATTTACCCTGTTACTCACGAACGAAATTCAACCCCATCTATAAGAAAACGAATCCATTGTTGACACTATCTTTATCAGAAATTCATCAAAAAATTCATTTTATCAATGTACAAAAAATGTTTATGCTTTCTATTATTACGTTGGTAAAACACTATTATGTAATTCAGAGTCAACTAAGCCAAAAAATTTCATTACTAAATGAAAAGGTTCAGTATGAAAGGAATCCATTGTATTTAAGAATGCAGGTATTTCCATCCAACCATAAACTTTTATTATTTTATGGTATGAGGTTAATAATACATTTTTATTCTTTCCTTGGTTAAGCACTATACCTGCGCTCTTCAGAACAATAGCTTCCTTTCAAATTCGATGTTGCCCTTTTTTTTCCTCCATGTATACCTGCTATTCAAAACAATTAAATGTTATGACATTACCTTAGCAAACATACTCGTAAAAGACATTTATTAAAATTTATTGCCTTTTTATTATCTCTTTGTATACCTAAAGGTACTTTCTTCTATTCATGCAAACAGTGGTGCGGTGAGTATACTTCGCAGACGAGCAACTCCTCACCGCTCATTTTGGGGGGGCCGATTTTTTTTTTTTTTAACTGAGGAATGTAATATTATGTCAATTGTCAAGTTACTACTTAATTTTAAGAAGAATGTAGATACAAGAAAACAATGCAAATGCCATTGGACATTCTTTTTGAATCAGCGTACTCATTCCTTTAGTACAACCACTCATATTACCTGCACCATTGTAACTTTGACCAATTATATTATTTTTGTTTAAACCGACTGTTCAAGATTTTCATGACTTCAAGATGTAATTGCTTTCCTGTAGTTTCAATCGATGTGAAAATGCCAATTAATCGTTCTACAGGGATAGGAAGTGGTACTGATGAGGTATTTTGGATGTCTTCAATATAGCGAGTTAGTAAAACTGTAGATTCCATTTTACTTGCATCCTGAGTAGAATCTACAATAATAGAAAATTTTCCTCCATTTTTCGCAATTCGTTCACAAATTTCTTTCATGACTAAATCTTTCATAATCTGAACCAAATTAAAAATACTATCATACGCTAAAAAATTAATTCTCATTCTTTTTTTCTCTACTTTAGATTTTTGCCATTTTTCTAAATAGGCTGCCGCATCTGGATTATATTTTGCCAGTAATTTGAAAAGGTTCACCAATTTCCCCTTCGTGTCATCGGAGTTTCGAAACGCCATCATTTCTTGGGTTAAATATCGAATACAGTCGATAACTACTGAAACGACAGCTCGATGATGGCTAACCCAATAATTGTGCATTTCTGCAATTTTTTTATCTAATCGATTTTTACCAGCGTTCCATCTAATTAAGGAGAGATCACTCTCTTCGTGATATTTAGAATTTTCATGTGATGAAATACCTCGTGCAGCATTTTTCCAGTCCGACTATCCATTTATTCCAAAAGCTTTACTATTACTGATCGTTGTTAGGTTAGGCGATCCAAAGATAAGACAATGTAGGCAGTACAAAGCTTCTTTTTTTTCGCTGTACACTAACCCGCCATAGGTAGTATGGAACCAGGATTGGAGACTAGTACCAACATATAGCTTACCCCGCAAGTAGTTGCTTGCGCCTAGTCTCACTCCCCTTATGTGTTCATTGTATGCAACCACATGTACGTGAAAGTACAACGTACAATATTTTTTAAAATTCAAGTGAAACTACTGATTTAAGTATCTAGGATGATAGAAAAAAAAAATTACAAAAAAATTTGTGATATACACTTTTTGCCTATCTTCATTTTTGAAGGAGCTACAATGATTTAAAATTTTTCCAAAATTCTTTTTTTTTAATTTGACTAAAACTGTTCATTTAAGTAGCGAATATCACAGAGAAAAATTTGCAAAAAAACAATTTTTATACTTTTTTGCCTATCTTTATTTTTGAAGAAGTTTCAATACTTCATACTTTATAGTCCATTTCAATTTTCAAAAATACTACATAATTTAGAATTATTGTTCAGTAAGAAATGTTGTCTACCCCTCAACATTGAAGGGAATATATATCTAGCCCGTTAACGTAATATTCATTTTTCAAGTACAACATTTTTGCAATCAAAAAAATTATAGTTTTAGCCGAGGGGGGCATTTTTGCCAATTTAGGGGGGGTTGCTCCTCATCGACTCAAGGGGTTCACCGCACCACTGCATGCAAATAGGCATTAAATTTTGTTTGCGTACTTTTTCAACCTTTCTTTCGGGATGCGCGCGCATCTCAAAACCGATTTCATTTTGATTTTAATATATAGAGAGAAGAGAGATAAAATAAAAAAATTCAAAATATATACGCGCCAATAGTGTGCGTAGACGATTTCAATTTTCTTTACAATTGGCTCATCAAATTTTGGTAATTTTACCCACTAGTATAATTGATTCGCGCATCTAACGTAAGTCGTAACTAGTTTGTCATTTCAAATACTCCTTAGCGTAGCTCGAGAGACGTGACCGTTGCTCAGATCTTACTTTTTTTTTCGAATTTCGTTTTGAACTTCGATTTTATTGCCCTTGTCTTTAAATAGTTAAATACTTCTGTATTTTACACTTTCCCTTGAGGTTGTTCATAAAGTAATACCTCCTCGCCTGTGGCGCGCTTTGTAAAGAAGTAGCAGAATTCCTACCAAGCTCGCTGAAAAGATGATTTCATTGGACTTCCAATGATATATTTACGACTTGTGTGGTATAATGATGCATGGCAACCGATACAAGCGATTATGCATGCAAGCAAGTACTTGTTTTAAGAATGGTTTGCTATAATTATACCGAATATGTTGGAATATCTGATGAAGTAGGCTCAAGTACTCAGTGTTAACGTGAAGCATCGAATACAATCTGCTAAGAGCGCTCGTTGAAGATCACCGTTTCTACCAATTTTTAGAATTTAAAAAAATGGAATATTAGGACTGTTACATGTTGCGAAATGTAAAATTCGGATTTTTAAACTCGAGGTTAAATGGTGTAACGTGTTCTTCATACTTATTCAGCAAAAAGCTGACCCCAATTCCTTTATTCTGAATACTAATGAATTAAATGATAATGCATTTCAAACCAACCTTAAATAAGCTCATAATAAGGTTGCGGTTGCCGATAACCGATTAGGAACTACATGAACGAAACCTAACCAATTTTGATGTGGGTAAGAGATAATTTAAACTTGATTTTCACATGAGCTTCTTTTGGAAATTTTTGTTTCTAAAAATAGTATTTATTATTCCAATTACAATTCTGACATAATCGCAATAGTACATTGACAACTTAAATCTATGTAGTTACAATTACATATAAAAGTCGACTCCCACCTTGTAAAAAAGCAGTTGTAAGTTGACTCCGTTTGAAAGTGCATACTGTATAATGTAGTTGACCCTCGCAAATCATACATTAGTTTCGCCAAGGCACGCTCTATGCAATAATGTGCTCATCAGGGAGGAGCTCGCATTGTCTAAAAATGTATATTTAAATATACGGCTCAATATATAGTATCCACTTTCTCATGGAGCCAACTAATAAACTGCCTTCTAGAAGCATGGAGTTGACTCTTATATGTACATATTTCTAATTAAATTTTCCATCATGGAGCCGAATAGCTCCTACAATCATGGTGATGAGTATTGCTCTAAGATGGCGGTGGTGAGAGAAGCATGAACTAAAAAAAAAAAATGAAGAAAAGAGAGGAAAGGAAGTGGGGACAAAAGCAGTAATAGTAATGTCACCGTTACTCGCCCCTAAGCACATTTACTATCGTTGTATCGTTGTATTAGTTTTAGGTGAAAGGGCATAATGGGATAAGATAGTCGAAAATGCTGCCGAGAGATTTTCGAACGGTTTCCTGGGCAAAAGGTGGGCCACATCAAAAAAAAATTTTGACGAAAATTTCAGGCTCCAGTTGCGCCTATTTTCGGAGATATAAGCAAAAACAAGTTTTTCGATTAAAATTTCTTTCTCACTCTATTATAAAGGTGGAAAGTTGAAATTTTATTTATAGTATCTTGACAATGAAAGGGGTTTTCAGCAATTTTTTCAATTTTTTTCGATCAATTTTAAAAGAGTTATGCAATTTTTAAAATTGCAAACCTCCATTTCACGTGTTTACTTCTTTCATTTCTACGTGATGAGTCAACCTCAACACTCCAACAGGTTATGGGCCCAGGGCACGCTTCCCTGGCGCGAAGCAGTACCGTAAGTGAAAAACAAAAATTGAGCTTTATTTGCCGGCAAATGCTTTATATGCTTTTCTATTTCTTTATTAAATTTAAATACGCGGTAATAGTAATAATCTCAACATGTATGTAATTTTATTAGATCACGTGATCGTTAGATGTACTCCATGGTTGGTTGTTCCGAGAATTGAAAGAAGGACGCTTAGAAACAAAAAACGATGACTGGACGCTGTAGCCACTTTGACGTTTCGAAGTAGGACCGCTGACTTTAGAGAACGGAAGCGTTAAATGACGGCGGTATTAGAAGTCAAAAGAAAATCGTAGACGAAACCAATGATCGGCTCCAGCAATCCTCGTAGAAAGTGCGATAAGAGTCGCCGAAACCTTTGACAAAATAATAACTAGAATTTGACGTTTTGTCCACGAGTAAGGTTCAGCTGGGAGAGAAATGAAATCAGTCTTACTTAAACAACTCTCCAGCTCGGAACACTTGTGTTAAAACTTAAGAGTAGTGAAATAAAATAGTCGCGCGATGGAAAACATTGATTTAATTTTCTACGAGAAATTTGTGACCGCGTTTGGTCTAAACGAACTTGTGGATAGAAACGAAGTTGTAGTTGCCGTGACAGATTCGGATTTTCGTCTTTTTACGAGTGCTACAAAATATTACTTGAGTAAGTACTCATGAGTTAATTAAAATTTTGATACGCCAAAGTAGAAGTGAAATATTTCTGGAAATTAGAAAACCAGAGAAGATTAAATAACCTAAATTTTCAATTTGAAATTGTGGATGTAGTGACGATCTATCATAACGTTTCTTTTGATTACATTCCGTGATGCAACATATGATCAGATTCTATCTGAAGATTAAAGTACCGTCGAAAAATAAAGAAACCTGAAAGTTCGTTCAAACTTTATAATTAGAATACGATAGCGAATTTTAGACGTTGCTTCGTTGTTTTTAGAATACGTTAGCAAATTTCAGATGTCGCTTCGTCGTTTAGACGACGGTAGCGAAATTTTAGATATGGTTTCGTGTTAAAATCCGGACGCGTTCAGATGTTATTACGC
The DNA here is from genome assembly GCA_009761765.1 of Phenacoccus solenopsis. Taxonomy (NCBI): domain Eukaryota; kingdom Metazoa; phylum Arthropoda; class Insecta; order Hemiptera; family Pseudococcidae; genus Phenacoccus; species Phenacoccus solenopsis. Next base: position 44,133,257 of record CM019755.1, read on the forward strand.
GTTATTTTTTTCTTTCGGTTTCTATTAAAAGTATTACAATACTAGGGGGCTTCGCCTCCTGGCCGTTTCGCGGCCCAACCCCGCCGCATTCCTCGCTTCGCTCGGATTGCCTATTTGATGTGACTTCTTCGAACAACATAACATGAATGATGATATGTGTCGTGTAACTGACGAACTAATGCGGCACGGCAAACGCCACGCCCACAACCAAGCAAGACGTGGAGTGGAATACAGCAACGCATAACGAACGCGTCAAGTTTTATGCAATAAAAAAAGAGAAAAATTGGTTTTTTTAACTCTCTGATTGAAATTTTCAATTTTTTTTTGCTTGATGACATATCTGCATAATTTTTGCGATTTAAAAAAAAAAAATTTATCGAAATCCGTCCATTAGGAGAGGCTGGGCGATTGGAACAACATATTTTTAGCCCTATTTTTGTTGTTATTTTTTCCTTGTAGCTTTATATATATAATATGCATCTCGATCGTGCACACTTATGACTGTCAGAGGGTATATTATGGAATGAAAATGATGTTCATTGGATTTTCATAATTCACTAGGGGTAGCGAAAATTTACGTGTGTGCGGTGCCACTCATAAACCTAGCTATTCGTTTCAGGTTATTCTCAATGCTGTGCTTGAGATTAGCTTAGAAGCAAACCATCTCGGCATATTTAAATTGGCGTTAAATTAGCGTTTTGAATTAAAAGTAATACTAAAATTTAAAATTTTAGATTGAGGAATCTATTACGAGTTGGTCGAAAATTTCGATCAAGAAAAACTATACGCTAATGTAAGGATGGAAGAAACCTCTGACTGCGACGGGAACTCTAGGAATGATCCAGAGCTCAGTCCTCAAATGGAAGCAAAGCTCTTTACCGAGCCAACTGAGACTAGCGAGTCTCCAGTAATCGTTGAAACTAAAGAAGCACCATTACTCCGAAAAATCGTTACTCCTACTTCAATCCGATTCGTAGAAGAAAAGCCGTCGGAAAAAGTGAACCGCAAAACCTCAAAGAAAATAACGGAGTCTGATTTGACGAGTGCGCTAAAGGCGGCTGCGAATGTTATTGGAGAAGCCAGAAAAATAATGGAACTTTCCATGAAGATGAAGGGAGATGTAGAAACCAAAAGAGCGAAATATGAAGAGAAGGTAACTAATACAATTAATACGAATGTACACCCTACTGAATGCTGCCAGACAAAGAAAGAGGTTAGAAGAATGGATGAAAGTGGAAGTAAAGAACAAGTAGATGAAAACAAGAATAATCCAGTTCCTGAAATTAGAGTGAATTTAGAGGAATTAAAAAGAAGTTTTGAGGTAGAACGATTGAGTATTAGACGAGACTATAAATTAACGGTTAAAACAAAATTGGAGTTATGGTTAGATTATATTGAGAGCAAATGATTTGTTAGATGTTATAGATGAGGAAATAGAAGGAAAAGAGTGTCTATCTGAAAAAATAATTTTGAAACGCAAAGGTATTGTTAGAGATATTATAATTAACCATTTAGATGAAAATTATCATAGAAGGATTATAAATGTAACCGAACCAAAAGATATTATTAAGAAGTTAAAAGAGTTCAAAAGAAACGAGACAAACGTTACTCATTCATCAATACGAGTGAAGTTATATTCAATGAAGGAAAAATTAAGAACAGAAACAAATGAAAGTAAAGAACAGGAAACTACTGAGAAAGAACAAAAATCACATAAAGAGGAAAAAGTAATCGAAATTGCAATACTAGAAAAATTCGATAATGAGCGCATAACTTTTGATATGAACTACATTAGTGAAGAAACCAATTAACGTAGACGAATTAGAAACGGTCGATATGTTGAAAGATCTCTGTGTGTCTAACCCGTTCGAAGTGAAACTAAAGAATTTTGAAAAGAAGCATGAAGCGATGTTGTGGCATGTTCGATTAGGTCACACATCCCTTAATTATTTGAAAAGACTACAAAAATTAGAAGTGAAATTAAAAGAGGTGAAATTCGATGACTCAATTTTAGAATGCGAAATTTGTAAATTAGCTAAAATGGAAAAACTGGTTATATTAGATCAGACCAAGGTAAGGAATTCATAAGAGGAAAATTCTTAGATATAATGGAAAAAAAAGGAATAGAAAGTTATCTGTCCCCACCATATACACCCGAACATAATGGTACGGCGGAAAGATTTAATAAAACTATACAAAATGAAATTCGAGCTCTTATGTTCGACTTGAGGTTACCTAAAAGCATGTGGGAGCTAGCTACTGAAGCAGCAGTTCATATGTACAATAGAACACCACACAAGTCTATTAATTTTCGAACCCCTTTAGAAAAATTCGCTCTTAATGTAAATAATCACTTCAACCAAATTAGACAATTTGGATGTATAGGATATATTAGAGTTCCAAAACCTACAACTAAATTTGAAGCTAAAGCAATTAAAGCTGTCTTAGTAGGATATACAAACACTGGCTATATTTTGTGGCACCCGAGCTCTGGGAAATTCTTAGAATCGATACATGTAAAATTTAATGAAAAACTTGTATATGGAGATGCATATAAAACAAATCATCTAGATGACGAAATCATAGGGGAGTCAGAGCGTACAGAAGATTGGGACTGGATGAAAGAATTCGAGAAAAATGAAAATGAAGAAGAGTTGAGGGAAAATGAACCGATGAAATGATGTAGAGGAAGACCAAGAAAATTGACAAATTTAGAAAGTCAAGAATTAGAAAATCAAAAATTAGAAAAACAAGACGAAGAACAAGAAAAAGTTAAGAGGAAAAGAGGTAGGCCAAGAAAGAGGTCGATTTCGAAGGGAGAAAAAGAGGAAGCTAAATACATAGAAGATGTAAGCTTTACATACTTCGTTGCAACTTATATAGATTTGGCTAAAATTGAATTTGAAGACGCTATTGATGAAAGCATGAAAAAATGCAGTTTAGAAGAAGATGAATTGAAATATTTATTTTTCGCGCATCTAAATAAAGATCCGATGTCGTACGAAGAAGCTCTTTGCACATCGGAAAGAGAAAATTGGAAAGTAGCCGTTAGAGAGGAATTAAATTCGATGGAGAAAAATAAAGTATGGAAAATAGTCGATAGACCAAAATTAATGAAAGATGGAAGAAAACCTAATATCATAGATTCGAAGTGGGTATTTAAGAAGAAAATTACAAAAGAAAATTCCATACGCCATAAAGCTAAATTAGTAATTAGAGGGTTTTTAGACAGAAACATCTATGATTAAAAGGAAACTTATGCACCAGTTTTACAATTAATAATCGTTCGAGCATTATTGGCTGTAATCAATAAACTAAACTTAGAGGTTTACCAATTAGACGTGAAGACCGCATTTTTGAATGGCGTCTTAAATGAAAAAATTTATATGGAAACACCAGGTGGAGTAGTATGTTCAGAAGATGAAAGAAAAACTAAAGTGTGCAAACTACAAAAGAGTAAGTCTTAAAAAATGGAATAGACGATTTACAGAAGAAGCATTGAAATTAGGTTTGGAAAATGATTTAAATGAACCATGCCTATTTACATGGCGAAAAGAAGGGAAGGTTGCAGTATTACTACTTTATGTAGATGACATGCTATTAGCAAGTAATGATATAGAAAAACTAGAAGAAATTAAATGAAAACTAAGTGAAGTTTTTGAAGTTACGGATCTAAGGGAACCTAAAGAATTTTTAGGTATGACGATAAATAGAAATAGAAAAGAAGGATGGTTGATGATTAACCAGGAAAAATACATCTTAAATATGCTACAACGATTTAAGATGTTAGAATGTAAACCTCAAAATACTCCTATAATAACTAGACAGGTAGCGCAAAGAGGAAAACGAATAAAATCAGAATTGAAGATTACGAAGGGAGAAAGTAAAAATAATCCGAATAATAACATACCGTATAGAGAGGCAATTGGAAGTCTACTATACTTAGCCGGGGCCACGAGACCAGACATAACTTATGCTGTGAGTTACTTAGCGAGGAAACAGCTAGAGCCAACCGAAGATGACTGGATAGATGTGAAGAGAATTTTTAGGTATCTTCGAGGAACCATGCACTTAGGATTGAGATATTTAAGTAGAGGACAAGGATTAGAAGCAATGAGTGATGCAAGTTTTCGAGACTGTTCAAACTCTGCGACCACAGGTGGATATATCGTCCGATTATTCGGTGATACGATAGCCTGGCGCAGCAATAAACAAAGATACGTCACCTTATCAACATGCCAAGCCGAGTACGTTGCAATGAGCGAGGCATGCCAAGAAGTAATATTGATTGATAAGGCAACTAGATATATCCTCGGGTATACCTTCTACCCAGCGACAATTTAGTGCGACAATAAATCCGCTAGAGACTGCGCAAAGAAAGATTGTAACCATAAGATGAAAAATTTAGACGATAATTTAGACGAAATCAAGGAATATTTAGGAAATCGAGAAAAGACGGGAATCAGACGACACATGGCAGACACACACGGAGATTTTATAAAAGAATGTGTAGAAAGTAGACGAGTTGAAGTAAGATGGATACCGACAAAAGAAAATTTAGCCGATATTATGACGAAACCTTTACCAGCCAAAGCTCATACATACCTTAGAGATAAATTACTCAATTTAAAATAATAGTGGATTACTTAATAAAAATTAGATGTACTACGAACTAATTGAATTTGTTTTTGTTCGCAGCGATTCGTCAATGAAAAAGAAAAAGAAGGGAGTGTCGGAGATCTAGTTTTCCTTTTATCTTGAAGCGCCGCTCACTGTGCATACCTATATGTGTATCTTTATATATATATGAGAAATACCCTATATAAGTAATTGTAAATTCATATGTAGTAGCAGTCGTAAATATAAGACGTTTAGTATACACGTGTTTACTTCTTTCATTTCTACGTGATGAGTCAACCTCAACTCTCCAACACTTATTAATATTTTTCTCCTCCTTATTGTAATAGCGAGGAAGACCACTTCAATTTGCAAAACAATCCTTACATATCATGCTTCTGTTTGCATGTAATATTATAGGTAATTGTTATGTTAACCTCTTCACTATAAGAACACTAACCAAAATTTTTTGACTTTTATATATTGTGATAAATTCTAAATTCAAATAATTAATTTCGAAAATGTCGCATAATGAAAAGTGTATTGGATATAATTTATTTTTAAAAATAGCGACATTTAAAAAACTATCAATTCTGAACAAAATGCGAATAAGTTTTCAAAGATATTAGGGGGAAAAGTAGATGATGGTGATATTTTGCGCGATAACTGTAGAAAGATAGTTTCGAAATGTTATTCAAGCTCTTGTAGTGTTTATATCCAGTGTTTCGTTTCGTTTTACTTCATCGCAAACATTTCAAAAATTAAAATCTAATGAATATATGAAATTGGATTTTTAATATTTTTTGTTTCAAGTTTTTTTTTTTTTTTTTTTTTTTACATCATAGTAATGTCAAACAAATTTTTAAAAATCGTTGAAAAATTTTTAAACATACAAAATTACAAAAATTACCAACCCTTAAAAATCCGATGTCATTAGGAAATAATATAATAATACTTAGAAATCAAGTGTACTTGGGCCCCCAGGGATATAGCGCATCGCATCGCGTCGCGTGTGCATCTGTAGTCATTTTCAAAGCAGCTCAGATATATCTTCATTCTTTCACCATACAAATTGACGAATATCAAAAAATTATAATCAAAATAATCATATTCTTATCAATTTCTCCTTCTTATTATAATAATGAGGAAGACCAAATTAAAGACGTCTTCACTGCTATTACAATAAGGAGCGGAGAAAAATATGAATAAAAATATAATTATTTTTATTATAATTTTTTAATATTTGTTGTTTTTATGGTGAAAGAATTTTTTTCTTCAAATAAACATACGGAATAGGCCTATTGATTGATTTGATCATTTGTAGGAGTTCACTTATAAGTAAACCAAAAAGGAAGAAATATAAGCCTAAGTAATGTTTTAAGCGCGAGAAGACCAGTTAAACTGTTATGCACCGTTAAGGCGGCGACGTAACGTCGCGTAATGTTCGTTCTGCCTACAGCGCGCATAGTACCAAACAGCGTGGTTTATATCGCGCTGCAATAGTTTTTATTTTTATGACTATGTTGCACCATTCCAAAAATTCTGAAATTTTTACAATACGTTTGGTGGTAAAAGATATATTTTATGTAATTTTTTCATAATTGCACCTTGAAAACTTGCCATAGAAATAGAGGTTTGAAATTTTAAAAATTGCATAACTCTTTTAAAATTGATCGAAAAAAATTGAAGAAATTACTGAAAACACCTTTTACTTTCAAGATACTATAACTAAAATTTCAACTTTCCACCTTTATAATAGGGTGAGAAAAAAATTTTAATCGAAAAACATGTTTTTGCCTATACTCCGAAAATAGGCGCAACTGGAGCCTGAAATTTTCGTCAAAATTTTTTTTTGATGTGGCCCACCTTTTGTCCAGGAAACTGTTCGAAAATCTTTCGGTGGCATTTTTGACTATCTTATCACATCATGCCCTATATTGTTTGTTCTTATAAAAATATATTAATTAATTAGTTTATTGATAGATTGATTGATTAATTTATTATTATTATTATTATTTTGGTTTTTTTGACCATAGAAAATCTTAGTAAAAAGTTTGGAACTCAAGTTAATGATTTGTGGGATTCATTTGGATCCGATTTTTCCTATCCAATTAACCTTCCATCATACGTCGAGGAGTACTTCGAGGAACAACAAGATGGAAAATGGACTGAAAATGCTGACAGTATGATGGGAAAAGTACGCTGTCTCCCTGCTCCTGGTAATTAATTATTGTAAATTGTATTTTAACTATGACAGAGCTTCTGATTTTTCATGCCAAATTTAATATATATGTATTTAAAAAGATACATATATTATACTTACTTAAGGATCCTTGAAGTTTGATAAAATGTTAATGTTGCGTTTACTCTACGTCAAACGTATGTTCAACATGTTTTCAAGCCTCAGTCACTAGTAAGTCTTCTTAGAACTTCGAAAGTTGTAACATTTTCATAACAAATGTATTTTCAGCTATCTCGATTCTTTTATAAGAGTTGTTATGGATCTTCAAGTAGAGAAATTTATGCCTTCGTTTACATCTTACCTATCACTTCTGTTTTTTCTGTCCTTCAACTTCAAGAGCCTTTTTCTCAGGGTAGGCAAGGGTTCGTCCTCATACTTTTTCTAACTTTTTACATACTGCACTATGCGTTCCAGGAACTGCTTGGATATTACTTCTAGAACCGTAGGGGAATCTTTATGGCTGGCCTGCATCTCTCTTAGAAGGCCGATCGCTATCTTCGACTATTATCTGTACTTTGTCCTTATCTTTTCAGCTGTACGATGGTCTTCCTTTCTAACTTCACCAGAATTCTCTTCTCTCTCAGAAAATCCCTCCTAGACTGACTTTGGTCTGCTTCTCTCCTAGAGAGATGAAGGTCTTGCATCATCTGGGAACCTACCCCATTCTTAGCCACTAAAGCAGATATGTATAATCGACAATAAATATTTTCATCCATGTAATTCCGAACCACGCAGCTTTTACTATAAACCCATCGTAAATCTAGTGTGTTGGGGATGAGTTGGGCCGTTTTTTTCAGCCCTAAAGGTCCTCAGAAGATGTGATGTAGCTTGTATAACTACCAACTAATTGTTACAACGTTGTGAGGCATGACACAAAGGGTTGCTTCGCTGCACCAACATTTACAGCAGCTTATAGCCTCCCTTATGCTACTATCACCACTTACACTCGGTTTTTACACCTATTATATGGCTATTGTTGGTGATCCAATAGGACTTCAGCTAAGATGGTCTCAGCGATCCTTCTAGCTTCTCTAGTCTGCAGTACTAACCACTTGAGGCTGAAGTTTCTCCATAGGAATAACATGAAAATCACGTGATGAAAATTACGTATATGTAACTGCAGAGCTACTCGAAAAACTTGAATTTTCTGGAAACGAAACTTAAAATTAAATAATGTCATTAATTAAAGAATTTTTGGCTTTGCTCTCTTCCCTTTCCTACGTAGTTGGAGATGAATAGAATGTATTACCGAGTACGCGCTATCTCTTTGATGTATTGATTTGAAGTTGAATCATGACTATAATGATGAAAATCTTTTTCAAAAATCTATTCCGTTTTAAAGAATACAATTTTGAATAATATTTTCATCATTATTCGCGATTCAACTGGATTCAACTCCCATCAAGTCACAATACCCTCTAAAAAAATTCGTACTGCGGTATGACAGCATTTAAATTGCAGTAAATTCTTGATGCGCTATGTTTTACTGCTGCAGTTCTGTATAATCTCGGGTTTTATCAGTGTAAAACAGTTTACACCATTTCAGACTGTGTGAAAAGAAAGGAGCCTTGTTATCAAATTTATTGATTATCCATTACCCTTTCACTGATCCTCGCCTCAACACATGCATTGAGGTTTTTCTTTTTTGACATCATACCCGTATTATAGGTAACTGGTACTATTGAGATTTTTTTTTTGATCCGTGTCGTGTACAGCAGCGAGTCTAGAGGCACGGGCATTCATTTATTTTTGCTACAGTAGTGGGAATAAGGCTAAATTGTTGATAAATTGAAAGAGTTAAAGGACAGTCGTTTCGTTGTCCTGAAGTAGGAGTGGAAGCATGTTTGGTAGATTTAGTCGACATCTGGGTGAAGTAAACTTGAGGCAATCAATAAGGAGGTGCTGGACAGAAAGTTGGGTGTTGCAGTGGTCGCAGAAAGGAGCGGGTTTGCTTGAGAGGAGATAGGAGTGGGTCAGATGACAATGACCAATTTTAGTCTTCACAAAAGGACTCCTTCCTTCCTATTTCTTCGTATTGAAGTGCGCCATAACTTGGTGTTTAGTTTGACAGTTTTGAGCTTATTGGTGAGTGGGACATTGGACCAGATATTCGACCATTTTGCGGCAATAAAGGTGATTTCGCCAGAGGTCTGGGAAGGAAGCATGACTATCTCCTTTGGCCAGGGGGTGTTGGTCTCTACTGTTGAAGTTTTTAAGACAGTTCAAGGGCGATAATGAATCTTTGCAGATGAGAATTCGAGAATGACCGCATATTGCCATCTCCAGGCATAGTTTATTTACATACAACTCTGTCGAAAGTACTGTGAATGAGAGTGGAAGAGAGAAGTGTAAATTATCGAAATCGTGATTAGTCCTGTATAATGCACATCCTGCGCCTTGGACATTTTTCGATCCATCGGTGAAAAAGGTGTCATGCGTAAGGTATGTGGAAAGCATCTCGGCATATGCGGAAATTACCACATCATTAGGAGTATATTTAGTCATTTCAATTAAAGTTTGGTCGATGTTTAGGTGAAGATTGATCCAAGGTGGTAGGGCAGTTAAGGGATAGATTAGTATAGTTAATGAAGGTAAGTTCAATGATGCAAGTATATTTTCTGAATAGCGGTAAAAGAGGTATTCGGGAGCTGTAGGAGAAATGTTTAAAATGGAGTGTGATGGGAAGTTGGGGGAGCCTTTTAGGTGTCCCCAGAAAGAGGTAATGAGATATTCTTTGCGTAGGTTTATTGGTAACTCTTAAGATTCATAAAGTAGGCGAGGAATCAGAGATGTCCGAAAAGGAACTGTTAATGGAAAACCTGAATTATATTTTGATGGTCAGTGGAAATGGTACAATTTGTCTTTGCACTTATACTAGTGGCGTAGCCAGAATTGTTTCATTGGGGGAGGGGGGCTCAGAACTTTCAAATCAAGTTTGAAAATATTTTTGCAAAGCATAGTATATCGGGTGCGGGAGGGGGTTCAAAAACAGAAAATACTGAACATAAAAACATAATTTTAATATAGGTTATAAAATTCAAACAACAGTAAATGAATGAATTCTCTGTTATAAATTGAATTTGAGACAGTAAAGTAAAATTTAATATGGCTACCTGTAAATGAAGTAACCAAAATTACGATTGGTAACAAAATTTAAAAGAATAAAGATATTAATAATAATTTTTTTGGACAATTTCTGACCGTATGGGAGGACCAAACCGTCAGACTCCCCCCTGGCTACGCCACTGACTTATAATTTAGGATATGTATGTTCTAATTTACTTCATTGCTTTCATAACGCGCAATATTTTACCGTACTACAAAATTTATACTTTTATAACAAATGTGACGTAGATCGTACCTTATAAATGATGGCTTATTATGTATTATCAGCATTTTAATAAGGTGGTTTTTACGTGCATAACCTTCCAGGTCCTTTTTTACCCTGCCAAGACTTGTTTGACTGGTGGACTTTAAGATGTGGAGTTTGGGTTGTATTTTTGTTGGCGATCTTGGGAAATAGTATTGTTGTTATTGTTTCTATATTTTCAAGGAGTAAATGCGATGTACAGAGACTTTTGGTCTGCAATCTCGCCGCAGCGGATTTTCTAATGGGAGTATATTTAGGTTGGTGTTTCACATTTGATAACCATAACTCATATGCATATCACAACAATTATGCGTTGAATAACATACTATAATGATAGGCATAGATCTATACGTTATCGTAGAATGATAGTTTGTACGAATTCACTTGAAATATATCATATCTACACCTTATTAGTCCTTATTTAGCAATTAGCAGTGATGGGCCCCTCTCCGTTGTTTGCACTTACGCTTCCAAGTGATTTGTAAAGCTCCGCTCAGCACTAATTATTTTTCACTCACGTTCATTTCCTCTCAGTAGTGAAATTTACTCAAATAAGCCTCCTTTCAATGAATTAAAAGACCTTCGCGAATTAGTGTGGTAGAAATAGAACTTTTATTTGGACTGACTGTCGTAAAAGTTTTTTTTTTTTTTTTTTTTTTTTCATAATTTAGTAGTCGCATGTGTCCTAAACAACATGCTAACAGTCTCACTCCGTAGCCCTTGTGAGTCGTTTGCTAGCGCGTGAAACATGTCATGCTGCAGCGTTTTTTAGCGTTATCTATTTAAATATGCATTTTTACGTAAAAATAGCTCAGTGAAAAAGTGTTCCTCGTTTAATGTTATATAACATGGACTATTCCTTTTCATCCCTAACCCATTATAGTACAGTAGATGAAGGCCAAAAAACGACGATACCGGGAAAAATTGTTGTAGGTTTTTTTGGCTTAATTCATTGAGAAAAGTGTACTGAACAACATATCCAAAATACGCTCACCCTAAACCCCTTTTTCGAACCTTTTTGTGGAGCTAAGCCCCCCAAAAATGATTTGAGGCGAAAATAGTGAGCGAGGGTTCAAAAAACTCTAAAATTTCATCCTGAATACGAATATCATATTCAAAATGCCGAATTCTAATTTTTAATTTCAAATTTGGCAACTGCATTTTTTCATGTTTTTACTATACGAATTGTTCAAATTAGGTATATTGAATTGATGAAAACATATTTATTTGTAGCAAAGGTAATTTTCAATCTTTGTATTTCTTCCCCCAACCTCCCTCTTACACACGTTTACTCACCCTTACTTACGTCTTTAGTTTATCTGGCCATATACCCACGTACTATTAAAGATGAACAATACATAAATAGCCTACTGTACGTTAAATTTCTGTCACTCTGTATCTGGAGCTGGAATCGTTTTTTGCTAATATCTTGGAAACAATATAGCGGGACTGAAATGCAAAATGATTTAATTTTTCTAAAAGTTGTTATAGTAGATTTACTTTTGGAATTAATTTCGTCAAAGTGATTTTTTCACTTTTATATGAGTCATCTCGAAAAGCAAATTAGTGACAACTGATCTTTAATAGTGAAACACATTCAGAATTTCACTCCCTTTCGAATGAAGTACTTGTGAACAAATTTCATTTTCAACTTTCCTACCACAGTCGCAGGCGTGGATGAGTGTCTTATTTAACTAGCTCCATGTTACAATCTACAAATGCATTTTAACGTAAGAGAACGAAAATTGGCCCGCACGTCCAGTTGGAGAGATGGTAAAGCCGGAATTAAATTTTTTATTTCATATTATAGTGGATAATCGAATGAAGATCTTTCTTTTATCCCCTATAGTAAATGCCCTCATATGCTATCAACCAGTAGTTCAAAATCAACTCCGCAAAAATTACCTCCAACTGAACGTGCTGCCTATTTTCACTCTCTTAGGAGATAGTTAGATGAGGCGCTTATCAATTCATTGGATTTGGGTTAGAAAGTTGAAAATGAAATATATGGCACGCTGTGATTTTTTTACGAATTTTTAAAGGCACGAATTTTACGATTTTGATCTAAGTGTTAATAGGTCGAGTTCGGGCACTTTGAAAAGCGCTGCGCCCGTAGCGATTTGCCCCTCTTGATTCCACTCTCTGCCGCCCTGCTCTCTATGAATAAGCTCCGGTCTAAAAAAAAATCGACTTTTTGCTTGGTTTTTTGTAAAAATGTCAAGAAAAAATATAGATGGAAAGTTTACAAGTAGCTCATTTGAAAGAGTGTAAAATTCTGAATATGGTTCATTATTAAATAGTTGTCACTGATTTGCTTTTCGAAATGACTCATATAAAAGTGAAAAAATCACTTCAACGAAATTAATTCCAAAAGTAAATCTACTATAACAACTTTTAGAAAAATTAAATCATTTTGCATTTCAGTCCCGCTATATTGTTTCCAAGATATTAGCAAAAAACGATTCCAGCTCCAGATATAGAGTGACAGAAATTTAACGTGCAGTAGGCTATTTATGTATTGTTCATCTATGACAGTACGTGGGTATATGTTCGAGGATGGCCAACTCTCTTCCTTATCTTCCTTCTTCGGTTCGGAGGCTGACTATACACATTTTTAAAATTCATATTTTAAATTGTAAATTAAAATTACACGTCACATTACCTCATGCTCAATCGACTTCAAAAATCAATCAATTCTAGAGACCTACTCAATCTACCTCTCCTCAAAATTTCGAGTCCATCTGTAAGGCTTTACTCTAGTTACAGCGAGAGAACGAATGTTTACAAAAAAAGTGACGTCATGTTAAATCATTCCTCATCAAGTTGAAAAACCAATAATCGCTGAAAGTCTGCGTATTCTACCTATCCTCCCAATTTGGTGTCGATCGCTTTCGATTCAAGCCCCCTCACGTCACCTCACGTTATGTTAAATCACATCCACTCCGTCCAAGAAAAACACTTAATTCCAAGACTACTACGCCTACTCTTTCAGCCATCCACACCACATTCTGATAAATTTTTGATACAAAAGAAAAACCGTGACCTCAGTTTCATTGAATCATCTCACATTCTGATAAATTGGATATCTGATCATTTATGACGCTTAACCATTCCTTCGTGCTATCATGCGAGAACAAAAAACCTCGAACCATGCCTCCTCACGCCACGTCACGTCTGATCACCAACAAAAACTAATTAGCTGTAAAGCATCATTATGCTTACCCTTTCACCAACTTTGCACTCGATCCATCAAGTATTATTCAAGTTATCGTGGGAGAATGAAAAAACCTCAAGGAATGCTTCCTCACACAAAACTCACGTCGATCACCTCATAAAACTAATAATCTCTCTAACTATTCTAGCCCCACCTTCTTTTATCGTTAAATCATTCTGTTCAATTTTTCCCAACTTATGAGAACACAAAAAAACTCAACTCACGCCAACTCATGTCCCATCATGCTCAAACATTAATTGGCTTTAATCATCACTAACCTTACCCTTTTTCTATCTTTCAATTCATTCTATCAACTTTTATCTTAGTTATTGTGCGAGAAACAAAAAAAAAACCAACTCACGCCTCCTCACATCCGATCACGTCCGAAAACTAATCAGCTTCAGAGAACCACTGCCAACACCCTTCTTCCAACTTTCAACTTGATCGGTCAACTTTTACTGAAGTTATCGCGCGAGAACCAAAAAACCTTGACACACGCCTCCTCACGCCAGGTCACGTCCGATCATGTCCAAAAACTAATTAGCTCGAGAACTCAACTACCTCTACCCTTCCTCCGAATTTGGTTATGATTTGATCACTTCTAGTCGAGTTATCGCACGAGAACGCGAAGAGAAAAAATAAAGAAAGAAAGAAAAAAGCAAACAAACTAAGAAACTGAGTGAACGCAATAGCGAATTTACTTGAAAAGTAAAGTCCGCTAAAAAGTAAAGAAAGAAAGAGAGAAACAAACAAACTAAGAAACTGAGTGAACGAAATAGCGGATTTACTTTAAAAGTAAAGTCTGCTAAAAAAAAGGACTGCAGAGCAACGTATAAATGAATCAGTTGAAAAATAGGTGTTAAGACGCTATCTTTTCTCGACGAAATAATGGGTTAGGGATGAAAAGGAATAGTCCGTGTTATATAACATTCAACGAGGAACACTTTTTTACTGAATTATTTTTGCGTAAAAATGCATATTTAAAGAGATAACGTAATAAAACACCGCGGCTTGACATATTTCAAGCGCTACCACGCTACGTCAGGACACTTCCCACTACCAAATTATGATGCAAAAGCTTTTCACGGCGATTTGTCCTTGTATTAAACCCATTTTTTGGTCCTATTTCGCACTTACTAAATAAGAGTGTCAGATTGCGGACATCACCTTTGGAAAAATATTCAGTAACAATTGAAAAGTATATTGAAATTTTGTGGTTGTCTTGGATTTTTAATGGTGACTTTGAAGCCATTTCAAATTACTGTGATTATAATATCGTGTAATTTTCCAGGCAGTTTCAACCTGCATTTTAGAATAAAATTTTTTCAATTTTGAATTTTTCGCGACACTCGACGAAAAACACTTGAGCGATACATGATTGAGTGCTTTCGTGTTTTGAGCGCAGAGAGGTGCATCACTGATAATTAGCTATACATTAAGATCGACCGAAAAAAAAATATGTGCTTGATTCTGAACAAATTTGGTGAGTTGGTTTACTTCTATTGGGAGACCTCCCAAAAAAATTTTGAGACCTGTAAATGAAAGGGAAGGGGAGCAGGAGGTCCTCCAAGTACACCATTTTTTGAAAAAACGCTGCCTCTTTAGCATTTAAAAGGTGTAATTTGAATTTCTGAATTTTCCTATACCATCACCATCTTTATTAGATAAAAATTCTTACTGCTACAAGGGCGTCGATATGAATTTTCGCCAACTCTGCATCAATTATTTTTTGGCTCGGTAATTTGACTAATTTTTGTTTTTTTTTTTGTTTAACGTGCCATGAACTACCGCTAGAACCAGAGGCACGGGTGGATTAAGCTGTTAGATCCTGTTGAAAAGGTCAGACTTTTTAAGGAAGTGTATGAAAGATTCATTAAATTCACTCCAATTACTTTTTTTCTTGTTCCATTTTTTTCGAGTGATGATGTTGGCGGTAGATTTTTGACGTAAGATGATGAGGGGGTAGTAGTTACTTCCTGCGAGATCGTTATGGATAAAAACTTGAATTTCATTCAATAACGTGGGTGATGTGATGATCAAGTCCAGCATTGACCAAGTTTTGTACGAAAAATTATAGTGGGTTGGTTCTTTAGGATGAAGTAATCCGAGGTCGTTTTTAAAGATGACATTTTCGAGTATTCGTCTATTTGAGTATTAATATAGTAATATGGAGAGATAAAAGTATAGTTCCATCAGGATTTTAATAGGTAGCGCAGCATCAACTATGAATTGTGCACTTGGCGTGCACTTACTGTATTGTACCATGTAAAATTGTACATTGCGGGAGGTTTTCAGGTTTGCTGCGTGACGTCAGAGATTAGTGGGGAAAGAAGAGTGATGAATGAGTAGCAATAAGCACTTTCTGTTTCCGTCGCTCCTCTAGTAAAGGAACGTTGGTGCACATCAAGTGCACAATTCGCATCTGATATAGCGCCCTCTTGATGCGGTAATGCTAAGAATATGGCTTTTATCTCTCCATATTACTATATTAATACTCAAAGATTCTTCCACGTTGGTTTGTGTTTTTGCCTCCCCAAGCTGGAGAGTGCACATTGTAATCTCCACAGAGGATGAAGGGGGTTATTAAGGCACTGGTGATTTCTTCTATTTGTTCCTCTTTAATTGTTTCGTTCGGGCGGATCTAGATGGAGCAAACTGTGACTGGTGAGGAGAAATATATGGTTGCGGCTACGGCTTGAAGGTTTTATGGTTGTTTTAATGGCTAGTAGAGCGCCTCTTGACCAGTGTTGGTTTTGTGGTGGGGTGGAGGTGATGAGGTTGTAGCGAGGGATGTAAAATGCATTGCTGGGCTTGAGGTGAGTTTCTTGAAGGCACATTATAAAGGGAAGATATTTAGAAGTGAGAATTTCAAGTCTTAAAGATGTGTATATATACCATTGCAGTTCCAGCTGATGATAACATCCTCTTCCTCCATACGTGTTTTTTTTTTTTTTTTTTTTTTTTTTTTGAGATGGATGGGGATTGTTAGTGTAGAGCTGAGATTTCAGATAGTTTGTTCTGTAGCTTGGTGAATCGGATTTTGATTGGGCGATGTTTCAGAAGAGTATAATTATTCTCTTCCAACATTTTGGTGATGTCTTCTGGGCTTACGTCGAATTCTTGTAGGTTGCGTTGAATTATTTTTAAGTTTGTTCCTTTCACTGCATCAAGGAGGAGAGAAAAGTTAGGTAATGAGAGGGTGTATTCTTTAGTTTGAAATTTTGTGCTTATGTTATTTTCTACGCTTTCCAGCAGAACTTTTATTAATGTTTCATTCTGAATTTCTTCTAATTCGTTAGGCGAGGTGTTTGAGTCAAGGTCTACTGGAGGGGTACTTTTGATTTTTATTATTTTGTTACGAGGTTTTAGTTTGACTAGATTCTTGAGTTGTTTTGATAGAAGAGGAGTCTGTAAGTGAAGATAAGTGAGATCTTTTGTTCTTACATGGAGTGTTCTCGTTAAGAGGAAGGAAATTAGATTCGTTTGGTACTAATTTTGTGGTAAAGGATAATAATTCGGGTGAATTGGAAGCATTCAAATCTTCGTGAGATGATAGTATATTAGAGTTGTCGTTTGAGTTGTTTTCAATGAAATCCATTTCTTGGGTATCGTAGTATTGAGGTTGGGCTGAGTTGAAGATAATCGGTGATGCATTCTAATAATAATTCGTTGGATATTTCCCGCGAGACTTGCGAGAAAATTATTTTTCTTGCTGGAGATTTTAATGTACGTCACTTAATGGGTTCGTTATTGATACGGAATATTCCGTTTTGCGATGACATGAACAGATTAACTGTTTCGACGTCTTTTAAGTGAACTATTATGTGATTATTACTCGCTTTAGAAGCAGCGATTATATTCTTCGGTCCGCCGACGTAGTTCTTAAGAGCAAGGAGGTAGTTCACAAGTTTAAGGTCTTTAGAGCATTCAAAGATGATTCCCTGTTCTGTGCTTGGATGGGTGAAATTGGTAATTGGTGTGATTTTGTTTTTTGCTTTGTCGGCATATGAGGGTGTGGAGTTGGAAAGTATACTTGTGAGGTTGTTGTTTGTAGGTGATTGAAGAGGTGTCATAGGCATGGTGGCGATCGTATTTTAGCACACGATCGCCGAAATATGTTAACTGAGCACGATTTAACGCGCGCAATTATAGTTTAACGAATGTTTGAATAAACGTGTAAAGATGCATAAAATGATAATATTAGATAAGAACACGAAGTGAACGCAAGAACATACGTCTTATCGATACTACAGTAATTCGTCTTTTTCTAATTTTTTCTTCATCTTTTAGTAGTGTATTGGGAATAAATTTTTTTAAATTTTCTGTATCAGTGCAGCCAGTAATAGATCGCAATATTCTAATATTGTGAAATTTGCGCTAGCTTTGAATGTATTATTTTTCCGCACAAGGGCTGTGGCTTAGAAAAAAAAATATTCGTGAAGCTTCCAGGCGAAAAAAGAATACATGCAAAGCTAGTGAAAATTTCACAATACTAGAATATTGCAGTCTATTACTGGCTGCACTGGTACCGAAAATTTTCAAAAATTTATTCCTAATACACTACTGGAGGTCGAAGAAAAACTTGGTCAAATTACCGATCCAAAAAATAATTAATGCAGAGTCGGCGAAAATTTCATAATATTTAAATTTCGCGATCTAAAACTTTTCGACCCCCTTATATGATGGTCTAGGAAGATTTATAAACTCAAACTGCAAGCTTTCAAGTGCTAAAGAGGGTTTCTTACACCATTTTGACTAGCTAAAAAACACAAAAATAGTTTTTCTTCAAAAGGTGGTGCACTTTGGGCACCTCCTGCTCCCTCCCTTGGTCAAAATTCAAGATACATCTTTTTTTTTTCGATCCACCCTACTATACATGGATACCTGGTTAAATATTTCAGGTATTTTGGCTGGTGTTGATGCGTACACTTTAGGCGAATTTAGAATATGGGCTATTACATGGCAGCGATCAAAATACTGTCAGTTTACTGGAATACTTGCTGTAACTAGCTCCGAAGTATCTGTTTATACGTTAGCCGTTATTACTTTGGAAAGACACTATTCCATTACTCATGCGGTGCATTTGAATAAACGTTTGTCAAGGAAACTCGCCGCATATATTATGATCGTAGGTTGGAGTTTTGCAATAATAACATCTTTGATGCCTGTGTTTGGCATTTCTGACTATCGAAAATATGCTACTTGTCTTCCATTTGAAACCACAACCGGCCCGTGGAGTGTCGCTTATGTGGTATTTTTAAATTCTATGAATGGTGTTGCTTTTCTCGTGCAGATTGGTTGCTACGTGAAAATGTACTGCGCAATCAGAGGCTCGCAAGCATGGAATTCTAATGATTCGCGTATTGCTAAACGTATGGCAATATTAGTATTCACGAATCTTTTGTGTTGGTCACCAATTGCATTTTTTTCGCTAACTGCTATCGCTGGTTACCAGTTAGTCACTCTTGAACAAGCCAAAATATTTACTGTATTCGTACTGCCCTTCAATTCTTGTTGCAATCCATTTTTATATGCCATTTTAACGAAACCATTCAAAAAAGATTGTGTACTATTTTGCAAAACGTTAGAAGAATCCAGAGTTACCAGGGGAATCGGTAGATGTAGGCATAGTTCCAATTTCAGTAACAGACAAACACCAGCCAATACCAATAGTCTCGTAGATCGATCTTCAAGGGAAAATTACGTTCACGGACAACCTTGCTCCTGTAGTACGAAGTTGCTGAACGATAAACATGCTTCAGAACAAAAAAATTGGCGCAGATGGATAAATCGCAAATTTCGAGTTTTGGTGCTTTGTGACTCGGCTGAATCAGATGCCCGTCATATGATGCGCTCTGATCAGTACGCTTATCAAATAGCTGAAATTCAGCAAAAACAACACAAACGTGCTTCATCCATGTCTTCCAGCGAAAATTATAGTTCTTCGCGGTCTGATTCTTGGAGGCAGACTCATCACCATTGTGGCATTCCCATGCGATTGTTGGATCCCAAAAGAAGAGCCCTATCCTGGGTGGTAACAAGAAAAACATCTCAAGATTCGAATTTGTCTAGCTCGCGCAATGATAGCAGCGGTTCTGGTAATACTGCCAGCACCAGTGTTTCGAGAATTTCTAGATCCAGCGCTTCTAGCGAAAATAAGCAAAAACCTAGATTAACTAGGCAATCTGCTATAGTCGATGAATCGGATTTGTTAGTTTCCCCAGCTAAATTAACCGTTCGATTTTTAACTACCATACCATCTACTACTGAAAACAGTGTGTTACAAGAAGATGAGAATGGCACAGTGTACGCGATTTTGCACTCCTCCCCAGATCAGAGTCCCGAAAATAGCCCTAGGTCGTTATCCCCATCCTCGCAGTTGGGATCATTGTCGTTAGTAACTGCCAAAGAAAAAAGTAAAAGTAAATAATCGAGTATAAAATATATGGATTTAGGCAAGCGTGTATACATCTTCACTTTTGTCTAACCTAATGTAACTTGTATGTATTATCATCGTCTAAAAATAGTATCATATGTGAGTACGAACGTTGATCGTTCAGTAACCCCTCCAAGCGCATAACTCATTACTGTGCTAACGTAGCGTCTTGGTTGTGTGTTCCTTTGAAAGAGTACTCAATTTGCTAACTAATGGTATCTACGGTGTTTATTTTTGTTAGTGGTTCACCGACTGCGCTATGAGTGACGAAGTAAAACGCTCTACCGACATTCGGTACAAACAAAAAGCAATAATTGAATTTTTAACGTTTGAAAATCGCGCGCAGATCGAGATTCACAGTCCTTTGAAGGCCTTTTTTGGGGAGGAAACTTTCAATGTGAGCACTAGCATTATTGGGTTCTTATGGCTAAAAAGAATTTGATAAATTTATGCGATTTATCCCATTCAGGACGCCCCAAACTGGGACAAACCAAAGAATTAAAAATTGGGAATCGATCAAAAAATTCATGAAAACCGAAGAATAACCTAACGGCAACTGGCTGAACATCTAGAAATCAGTCAGACAACCATTTAGCAACACGATGATGCAAGACCACATACAAGCCGCCGCCGGAGGAGAGACTCCATTTCTTCGCTAACTTTTGATGTCGTTCCTCATTCGCTATACAGACCAAATTTGGCTCCTAGTGATTTTTTTTGTTCAGACATCTCAAGAAAGGTTTTGAAGGGGGTCTGTTTTGGCTCTGACTTGGAGTTATAGGCGGCTGTGTAATTCTGGCTGCGTTTTCAGAAGAAAGAATTCTACGAAAACGGGATCAGAATACTGATTAGGTGTTCGATAAAATGTATGCAACTAACTGGCGATTATGTCGAAGTTTAATTTTTTTAAATTATAGCCAATAAATTTTTCTTTAAAATGAAGTCAAGCTCGTTTTTCTATCTGCAGTAGTTCTCAATATATGCGCTTGAAGGGGTTACTTAACGATCAACCTGTGTAAAATCCACTTGTTGATTTGCTTTTTTTATTTTTTTATTTTTTTACTTTTTCATCATTATCATTGGTGTGTGTCGTGTAACTTAGATTACAGTGAACAAGTTCACTCCAAATTTCAAGAACAGATGATACGAGCAGGAGGTAAAAAGCTGATTAGATTTTGGATTTGTTTCAGCATCGCACGAGTTACGATTTTATGTTTCAAAATCATAGTTATCTGATCACCAGAATAAAATTGAGCGAATCGTTTCAAAATTTTGAAAATAGTTATAGTGATTGAACATTGAGACATGATTAAATTTTGAAATTGTCGAGATGGAGCAGCAAAATTTCATACGTCGTGTTTTCTTTTTCGTTGCCTCCGCTGCCCTTGAAAACTCTCTCAGACTGAATATTCCCGTCCGCTTTGAGTATTCTGTAACTGTGGCGTGACTTCGGTCCGATTTCTCATCTTTATTTCGTATTTCTCACCTCGAAGGATTTGCCGGAGATACGCTACTTTTCTCGTATTCATTTGTTGCAGCAGCGATCTCTTAATATTAGCTCTCTCTAGGACTGCTCTGTTCGTTATCTTCAAAGTTCATGGAATTTACTGTCCAGTTCTCCGAGGTTTCTACACCATTCAGACGTTTATATTTCACGAAGACCCGTCTGTTTTGTTCTGTCAGTGATTTTATTTCCGATTCTCGGGTTCTCTACTCACAGTTTACCCAAATTCTTTGATACTTAACATGAGTCTGCTAGCAGCTATTTCCATGTTGTTTTCATCGAGCTCAGTATTAAAGAGAACGATTACATTTCTGATTACTACGATAAGTTTCTTCCTTTGGTGCTTATTTCATTTAGTGAGATCTAGTCGTATTTTATTCGAGTAAAATTTGATGAATTGACTTAAAATTATAGGAATAAGCAGAGCTGGTGAATTTTAAAATCTGATTTCATTTTAAACTGAGCAGGCTCGTGCGCATGCATGTTTCAAGGGGGGGAGCAACTACATCATGCATGAATTGTCGAATATTTTGTGTATGCATTGATACATTATAACTTGATAAATTTTTTGTTTGGTCATGAGAGGTTTCAACCCCTAAACCCCATCTCCTAGCGCATGGGCCTGGAACAGAGATATTAATCAGTGAGTAATCTTGCATAGGTTGAGATAATAACCGTATGGAGAGATTTAACATCCATATCAAGGTTGAATTAGCCCCCCAGAATACGCATTGATTGCGTACCTAACTCCTAAATTCGTATTAGAAAGTTGAGAAAAATATAAAAGATAATTTCCTGACAAAAATTATGAAATTACATAAAAAAGTATCGTCCGTAAAACAATAATAAGAGCGAATGTGAAACAGTTGCGAAAAAAAAAATAATAATGATAATAATGAAAAAAGTAATAAAACAGAATTGAAATAAGTAAAAAAATAATTGAGAAAAAAGTCATAAAACGTAACGTTTTAAAGATTACCTACTTTTATTTACAAGTAACACCTGATCGGGTTTAAATTGAAAAAAAAAAAAACAGCTACAACTTTGCAATCCTTTTGATATGGCGTAATAGACCCAATTTGCAACGCCTTAAGGCTTTACTGATTTTCAAAATGGCCATACTAAAATATATTAGCTTAAATATTGTTATAAAATGGATATTTTGCTTCTTTGATATGTAGTCTTCAAGAAAAATACAGGGTTTAACACTTTTCTTGAATACTTTAATTTTAAAAATTTAAATATACTCGAAAAATCAGATTTCCCAGTTTGCAACTTGCAATCTTGAAAATAACCAGTTTGCAACGTACTATTTTCATATTTATTTTATCTTTTTTTAAGCGTAAAAATTGTATTTTTGGTGTTTTTTTTTTTCAAGTTCTACAAATAATTGAGAAAATAACTCATTGAAATGATTTAAATTGATACCTGCAATAGCACAGCAAGTTTGAAAAATGATCCAAAAAAGAAAGAAATAATATTAATTACCGAAAAAACTCTACCTTCCTGTTGCATAATTGGTGGCTCCAAAATATAAACAATATCAGAGGAATCGTAAAATATTTTATCCTCTGTTGCTGGCCACTTCCATAATATCTATCCCATAGATTAATAACATTTTTGCGTAGTTTTAACCTCATATTCTCCATCATCAATTTCAGTGACTAATCCTGGTTACTCCAACGAATTATATTTCACAAGCACCCAAGTCCCAATACATGCAGCTTCGCTTCCTACTGTGAGCTGGGCAACTGGTTTTACAATTTTAGTTTTTTAATTTAAATTAGGAACTTCGTCAGGATCGTCTGCATCTTCTTCATCCTCATCAAAAAGTCTTTTTTGAACATTCTTTATCAGCTTACGTTTTGTTTTGTTTTTGGCCGCAAAATTCTTTTCAACTTCAACTTCTTTTTTTTTCTTTTCACGTATTTTTCTCTTCATCTCGCGTAAATTTTGTTTTTCAATGTTTTCTTTCTTTTTCTGTTCTTCAGTTTTCCTCAACTGAACTGAACCTTTGTGATAACCGGCAGATAACTACGTAGTCGTTGTAGGTTTACGTTTTTGTTTATATAAATATAGTCAAGTATATTAATTTAAAATTCAATTCCCTTGCCTATAAAATAAGTGTAATTATATTCATAAACATGCAGCTGTGAGAGGTGGTTCCCATGCAATCCCATTTAGACCTACCCACATACGTACTTATTCAATTTTTTTTAAAGCTATAGGTAGGTCTACCTGGTTAGAAATTGTAGCACTCACTTGGTCAAGTTCATTCGAAAAATTGAGATCTACATTTGGTCCTACAAATCTGCAATATCTCTTTTCGGTGTACTTGCGGCATTTGGTTGAAGAGGACTGGAGCTATTCAATTTTTCCATATTCTCAACTGCTACAGTAGGTTCAGAGAAGCCAACCAAATTTTTAGAGATATCATAAATATAAAGTAAAACTGAATTAAATGCCTCTATTTTAAATGACTATAACAAAGATTTATTTTTATTCATTTGGCCGAGAGCGTGCGAATTTGAGTTAATAGCCATCGCAGATTTATCATTATTTGGAGCGCTTATCACATTTGTCTTCTGAAGTACTGACCAGATTTAGAGAAATATCATTCTAAGAATAAAATAAAACAAACTTAAGTGCGTTCATTTTAAGATAGGTAAGTACATATTATAGGAAAACTTTTTACTCTTTACTCTCCTCATTAAGTTCATGTGAGTACGTCATATTTGTAATAGCAACGGAATTATAATTATTCGAAGTGTTTGCGAGATTAGATGTAGAAGAATAAATGTGATTTTCCGAAACATCTTAAACAGGTACAAAACAAATTAAAGGGTACCAATAGGTAGGAATGTGTGTTTGACTTTGAATATTGAAGTTATATTTACTTGAGGAATTATAATTTCATAGGAGTCATTGTCTAAATTTGACCAGTCCATAAGGTCTATAGAGTGTGTCTTTGAACCGCTGATACCATAATTTGGGGAAATTCAATAATAATGTCACTTCTAGGTACAGAATTGCCAGAGTCTGCATTAATATTTTAAACTCGGTTTATTATATCACCATTTTGAACGACCTATTGAAAAATTTCTGAAAGTATAGTATCTACCTATATCTTAAGTAAATTAAATTCAAAATTCACACTTGTTACATCAATCGAGTCCATGGAAGTAGAAGAACGATTATCGTCAATTAAACTCTTCCA
This sequence comes from Phenacoccus solenopsis, assembly GCA_009761765.1. NCBI lineage: Eukaryota > Metazoa > Arthropoda > Insecta > Hemiptera > Pseudococcidae > Phenacoccus > Phenacoccus solenopsis. The sequence continues at coordinate 44,157,857 of CM019755.1, forward strand.
TACATTGTATAATTCGCAATACTTTTCTTCACTATCCCACATCTAGCCTACTGTTTTAAAAACTTTCAAAATTTTTTCATCAATTTTGGTTTCTACCAAATCTAAAACTGTCTGTACCCGAGCTTCAGATGTTTTTTCTTGTTCTTATCTTTCTTGCTTCGAAAAAATCCAATATTTTCAACGTTCCATGGGCAAAGAACACAGGTTCTAAATTCAATGCTCAAAGATTCTTTCAGACTTTTAGAATATTTTGTGAAAATAGTTTCCAAAATGATTGGTACATCGTATTTGAAAATATCTCTTTTTTTCTGGAATTGGTAGGTATTTCTTTCCTTCTTCCAATATGATTACAATGCTTTAAATAGAGCTAAATCAAGAGGCTGCGTGATGTGTGTTGCAGAAGGTGGAAAACATATCAATTCAATATCATTTTCTGAAGCGAGTTTACCAAGTTTTAACGTCAGATCAGATTTATGACCATCAAATAAATAGAACAATAATTTTACCATTTCCGTGTTCCTTTTTTTTTATAATCGATAAATACATTTGCAAAATATTCGTAAAATGCTGCGCCCGTTATCCGGGCTACCTTCGGTTTCTTTTACGCACCAATTTTCTGGTAATGTTTTTTTATAAATAGCAAATACTCTTTCATACGCGTAAATTATTAATGATGGAGCAAATTCCCCTGCTACATTGACGCATATAGATATGGTGAGATTTTGGCGATCAGTATTTTTATTAATTTGGTAAACTCGTTCGCCTCTTTCAGCCAGCACAACGTCACCATTATTGTTGAGAAAAAATGCAGACTCATCAACATTATAAACTCGCTTAGTATCGGAAAAACTATTTATATCATCGGCGAGAAGTTGTGTGACTTTGTTGAACCAATCCTTGATTCGAGGTAGAGCTACTATTACACGCGCTGTGCTGAGATACTCACTACGTTTCTGACTTAATATTGGATGTCGCTGTAAAAAAAATCTAAACCATTTATCGCCACGCATCTCTTGTTTCAATGGGAGTTTTTCTCCGCTTAAATAACTCTCTTGGATTAACGTTTGTATGCTTAGCAATAGTTCATTCTTATTTAAGGAAATACCTCTTTTACCTTGCTCAAGTCGCTGTTCAACCAATATTTTTTCGTTCTCAGGACCTAGGTATAAGCATTCAATGTTGATACTATTATTAGCCAAGAATAAGTGTCTACTCTTAAAAATGGAATTTCACTTTTTAAACTAACCCAATACGGTTTTTGGTCCGTTTCTACGTTTTTCTTCTGTGCAGATGTTCAGTAGTTTACAGGACAGGGTTGATCTTGGAATTCTATACAGTTTGGAAGCAGCTGTTACCGAATTTTTTTTTTTTCGTGAATATGCGAATATCTGAAAACATTTTACTAGCTTACTGGGGGAATAATTTCCTTTCCCAAGTTTCAGAGGCACCTAAAAACGTTAAAAGATGTATTAGTTGCAATCTGGGTATTAAATTTTTGTTCCACTAAGCTAGTTTGCAACAGGTGGCAAAAGGTTATTTTCTTGTTGCATTTGCAACGTATCAATTAAAAATACGAGCGGATCGCCGTCGCGTTTGATATCCAATCAGAATCGTTGTTATTATAACACTATACAACCAATAGGAAGCAAGAGTCTCTTATAATTATCTTTTGACGTGTGTGCGTAGTACTTGAGGACTTGTCTTGTAGATTTTAAAATGAGAATGAATAAAATAAACGAATTAATAGAAAAGCTGACTAATTTATTTTCAAATTTTTGGGTAAGAAAGTAAAAATATAAAAATAATAAACAAAACACTTATTTAAGTAAAATAAATCATGGTGAAACAAATTTTGGCACATGATTAGGTAAGACAATTAAAAAAAATCAAACTTTCAAATCAAGGGGGAAAGATGTAAAAATATAAAAATATATTAAGTAACAAAACTTATTGAAGTAAAACAAATCATGGTGAAACAAATTTTGGCATATGATTAAGAGAATTGAAAAAAAAATCAAACTTTTAAATCATTGGGTAAAGAAATAAAAATATAAAAATATATTAGGTAACAAAACTTATTTAAGTAAAACAAATCATGGGAAAACAAATTTTGGCACATGATCAAGTCAATTCAAAAAAAAAAAAAAAAAATTAAACTTTAAAATTAATTGGGTAAAGAAGTAAAAATATAAAAACATAAGCAATAAACAAAACTTATTCAAGTAAAACAACTTTGTTGCATGACTAATGATCAATTTTCAAATTTTTTGATAAAATTGAAAATATAAGTAATGAACAAAACTTTTTTTTTTTTTAAATAAATCTTGGTAAAACAAATTTTGTTTTATGATTAATAATCAATATATGTGATCACTCTCTGTATGTACACGGCCATTTTCGACAGCATTTGCTTGGAAAGCTTTTTTAATTATTTCTCGTTCATTTTGAGAGGAACGAGCTAAAGTTTTAGATGAAGATGACTGTCGATTTTTTTTATTTTATTCATTCTCATTTTTAAAATCTACAAGCCAAGTCCTTAAGTACTACGCAAACACGTCAAAAGATAATTGTAAGAGACTCTTGCTTCCTATTGGTTGTATAGTGTTATAATAACAACGATTCTGATTGGATATCAAACGGGACGACGATCCGCTCGTATTAAAAATGGACCATTTTAAAATAATTTTTAATGATAATAACTGCTTTTTGGCATTATAAACCATCAGCCGCATCTCTTGATAAAGTCATTTCTTATAAAAAATGGCCATAGATGAACACTTGGCTGGAAGTGAAAACTTCAACTACTTGTTTGAAAATATGAATCACAAATCAAAAATGTGGAATAGTTCTTTGTGTATAGAAACTGTAACTGTGTCTTTCTTTTAAAACATCACTTTTTCAAGTTTCAAGCCAAAGAATTCTTATTTCATAGCGTTGAAAAAATATTGGTTGCAAACTGGATGTGCGTTGCACACTGGGTTGGTTACCCTACTTACTTTATTAACAATGATTTATGCTATAATCGCTGATACTTCAGCGTCACACCTTGTATCCAAATTTTTAGGAGGCACCATCATACAAGAATATGTATTACGCATTAAAAATGTAAATCGGCTGTATTAAAAATGATAAAAAAAAAAGTTTTACTTTCTAAAACTTCTGATATACTCCATTACAATTTATGGTATAATCGTCAAAATTCAGTGTCACACTTTACCTGCTTTTCTGTCCAAATTTTTAGGCTAATCTAATATACTTCATTAACAACGATGTACAGTATAAAATCGTTGTTAGTAGAGTACCCTATTGTAAAAAATTGAAATTTGAACCCATGGAATGACTCTTGGAATTCAATAGTTAGAGCATAAATTGTTGCTATTCGAGCATATTAAATGTTTCGCGAAGTTATTCATAATTATAGCCTTCAATTTTGTGTGGGAAATGAGTAAATTTCTCAGAAGTGAAGAACACTTTTTTCTTATCTAGTGACATACCTTCTTAATTGGTTGATTTTCAACAATGATATTGTTCAGAGATGAATTTTGATGTTCATTGCATTATACTCATATTCATTTGCTTTACCCGACAACGTTTCTACCTCTATTTCCGCTATGAAATAACAAATGCGTTTCAGAAACGAAATCATAAATAAAAACTAGGCAATTTTTGTATTTGGTTTATTCTTACGACATGAAATTTTTTTGCGGAGTGAAAAGTCTTATCTAGGTTAGGTTATTAGTTAGCAGTTGGATACACCTCTTGTATTGCATTCTGAGACCTGTATTGTGTTTATATATTTTGGTTATCTAAACCTCTCTCGAAGTATGTAGCTGATTTCCTCGCAAAAAAGTCATTTGTCGAGTTGAAAAAACTGTGTAAATAATTATTAGTTTTTGGTAAAAAAAAATTTTTATTGATAATGGACAAAACATTTATGCTTAGTAATTATGAAAATTTAGAATACTGCTTGAGATGAGAATTAATTTATTAGGTATTCATCATATTTCCTGTGGCAGCTAAAGCATTAAAATACCTATTCTGATTGGTTCTTATTTTTTACATTAGCAATTTCTTTCACCACCCTATGTGCACATTTTGGCTGATAGATATCCTGTTTCTGTTCTTACATAGCAAATAAGTAGACGAAAAACACCATTTTGAGCTAATACATGTCTTATGAATATCTTATAGATATACTTTCAAGTTGAGCTTGAATAAATGTCAAATAGATGTCAATAGACATCAATATCTCTTTCCAATTAATGAAAAATTTCAATATCTATTTGACATTAATTGAAGCTCAACTCAAAAGTATGTCGATAAGATATTCATATGACATGTATAAGCCCAAAACGGTGTTTTTTGTATATCTATTTGCCGTAGAAATGTGCACATAGGGCAATTAATGAGCTCTCATGTGATTTATTAATCTAATTATGCCCAATACTTCACATTCCTAAGTTTTAATTTTGTGTCTCATTTTCAATTTTTTTTTTTTTTTTTTTTTACTTTATTTATTATTATTATTATTTTTTTTTTTTTTAATAAACTCTGTAAGTAATGATGATTGAAAGGAAAATATTCCATTTCATGAACTTAATGAAGTGTATGTATTTTGTAATCGAATAATAAACAAAATAAGTATGTGCGTTTGTTACATAACTAGGCGTGTTAAAGTAGTTTTAGTTTGTACCTCTTAGCTTTCGATCATATTACTATGAACTACTAGGAGAGATACACGAAAAAGATGCACAGCTTGCTAGCGGTGACGACGGAGAATAATATCCCCTCACTTCTTTGCTATGTTGTTGAAACGCTCGCGCTTCCCCGCAAACTAAAAGTGTATTATCATGTTTTCATAATCCGATTTTTTGATCGTTGCCATTAAGACGCGTGCTTCCTTTTTGCGTTCAATTTTGTACCGCTACTATAGTAGTCCATAGTTATATAGTCGAAGTTTTACGTAACAAATTATAACGTCCAAACTAAATAATTATATTTCTTTAATATTCTTTTACTTTTATTTTTCATGTAAATGGGAAATCTTTGTGTAATTGTTTTGTGTTTCAACCATTTTGAACTACATATTCTAGATGTCTAAATAATTTGCTGTATATTCTTTCAGGTTTAAATAAATTTTTTCAGTTTACATGGCATGTTCATTATTAATAAGAAACGAAAGAAAACAAAAACATTAACGAAAAACATTAGAAAATAAAGGAGAAATTACAATTTTGAACGATAAATACCTATTACCTATATCGTATATTCGCGGTCTCATAAACTCATAGACTAAGTGACATTTTGGTCGAAAATCAGCTAACGCTAAGCCTGTCGCGAAATATGTTGGTACTGGCATCCTCTATTGGCTTACGTCCAAATTTTCATATTCACACCCCACCAAATACGATCAAGTGAATGTGATAAATGCATAAATCCAGAATCGATACGTGCACAATGTGATAAATATAGAGACGGCTAGAGCCAAATTGGGGCCTAGTACAAAAATTTCTCGGGACCTTTTTTCCGTTGCATTTTTCACCCTCCCCCATTCAATATTTTTTTACATCTCACTTCATATTACAAAAATAACAAAATTGTATCTATATCTTATAATTTATTTTTATCTCTTAATAATGATAATATGTACGTCTTTTGAACTTTTCATCTACTATTTTTTTTCTTGTTCTCAAACGTTTTTCAGTATGGCCCCTTAAAAAAATTGGCCCTGGCTAAATTTTACGGGACCCTTTGCAACCCACTCTAGCCGTCTCTGGATAAATAAGTACTCTTATTACATTTGTACGAGAAAATAAACGGAAGTTTCGTTATTCAACAAAAATGAAGAAATTCGTCACATTTATTCAGTACAATGACGTATACTTCGGGCATTTCAGATATTTTGACGGGAAATAATTGTAATGGGTACGCATCACGACTACACGTCAGGAATTTTAATATGTTGTTCAATGGTAATGGTTATACTTTTGACCAACATATTAATAAAAGTGGAATAAAATTAATGATGCGTGTATCTACTATCGAATCCGTGTAATTAATACTCAGCTGACTAAGAAAATATGAAAAAGTATATATGTACTTGCAACTATAATCGGATGTGTCGTACAAGACTGGAAGTATAAAATTAAGATATTCATGCGTTACAACACAACATAACAAAAATCAGCTTGATAACATTATTTAGTCCAAATACTATGTTGTGATTTTCAGTGGCGGATTGAAGGGAAAAGGCCCTGTGGGCAAATGAGTTGCATAGGAGCCCAAGAAACGAATGACTTTGTTTCTTTTTTTTTCTTGCTTATCGCAATACAAAATATATATTATTGTATCACAAAAAGGAACAACTAAGTAAGTAAGTAATTACATTAAGATTAATTACTCAGGGGCCTTTCCAGCCAAGGGCCCGCCGCTTTGGCCGGGGTCCAGTCGGCAATCGCTCATTTGCGGACCGTTAAATCCGCTGCTGGTAATTTTATTTCGTTATTTTCTCTATTCTCTATATTCTTTACTCTGTGCTCTGAAATTTTTCAAGTCCATGCATGAACAACTGAAAAAAAAAAAAAATGATTTAACATTCTTATAAAAGATTTAGCGTAAATTAATTCCTTATAGCACCAATTTATACTTGCATCGGTTATTGTTAGCGAAAAAAAATTAAAAAAACTGATCTTAGGAAGGTTCAACCCTCCGTAGGAGGCCACGTGTTGCCGCTACGTGTCAAGCATTTTATCATGTTGTTTGTAGTGAGTACGTATTACTCCTGGCAACTATGCCAAATAATCAGTGTGATAACAATTATTTCCTAAATTGTGTTTAGAATGCCTGGAGTAGTACGCTATGTTGTGTATGGAAAATTAACGAACCAATTTTACTAACTAATGAAATCATTACGATTGAATTACCAGTTAAATGTATGATTTCGAGAAATCCATATGAAATATAATCATATTATCTTATCAGTTCTGTGGTACAAGTATGATACTTGAGATCACCATGTTGAACAAATGGAATTTTGTTTTCTCCTATCCAAAAATTCACTTCTCAATATTTGATAACCAAAGAATCAGGATAAAATAATTATCAAATTATCAACTGGTTTTTTGGCCTTACCCAATAAAGTTGGTATTAAAATCGCAAAGATAGCCAAAATTATCGCTCATTTAAATATGATATAGGTACCTACTCGAATTCGACTCAGTTCTACCCCTTCTAACTTGTATTTTCCGAGAAAAATGTAATGGCGTACATAATGCTTGATACGCTGCTGTTACTGGCTCATTAGAACGTAGAGCTAAAAATGGACGAAAAAGCGCCACATATACTGAATGATTGCTCTTTTTTATTTAGACTAACTTTTTTAAATGTAAAATATCACCAAATGTTAGTTTTTGGTGAATTAAAAAATCATGTACTATTAAAATATTTTATAGAATTGAAGTTACCTTCACTACAGCTTTCATGATTTTTTTGATCACTAACAGTAAGATGATAGCTGCAATTGAAATCGTGAATTGAAAAGTTATCATCTTCACTACATGCTTCACTGTTGTCTAGCTCTTCTTTTGCTTTAAAATCAAGTTTACGACATTCTGGAACATTTTTTATAGATTCTTGATTTATTTTTCGGGAGTTATCGTTGCAGTCAACGCATTACACCCTTTTTTCGACTGGTGAAATGAACAAAGATACATTTTCCAACTATCCGAAAAATTAAATATTCAGCTACAGCGTATGGTTTTGGAACTATCAAAAGCGGAAAAATGAGATAACTAACTCCATAGATCAAGAACTGTCCCATCTCTGCTGAGGTGGTATTATCTACTTACTTCTCAACATTCTTGATATATACCGTTAATGAATCTAAGAATCTTAAACCATGCTGCTAAACCCATCCATACCAACTCTACTGTCAACAACAGCTTTCAGTTTTTCTACTATAACCTAATTCTCAAGTTCATCATACATGAAAGTAAGTTATAGTGCGTTCAACGCCGGAAAAAACACTCTAAATAGCGTAAAAACGCTAAATTACTCTGGATACCTCAAAAAGAATACGCTCAACTCCGGAAAAAACAATCAAATTAGCGTAAAAACGCTAAATAACGCTAAATACCTCAAAAAAATTGGCTTACCCTCGAAAAGAAAAGGGCTAATTAGCGTAAAAACGCTAAATTACGCTAAATACCTCAAAAAAAATACGCTCAACCTCGAAAGGAAAAGGGCTTATCAGTGTAAAAACGCTAAATTACGCTAAAAACCTCAAAAAGAATACAAAAGGGGCTAATTAGCGCAAAAACGTGTAATTTTGCTAAATACCACAAAAAATACGCTCAACTCCGGAAAAACTACGCTAATTAGCGTAAAAACGCTAAATTACGCTAAATACCGCAAAAAAATACGCTCAACTCCGGAAAAAACAATCAAATTAGCGTAAAAACGCTAAATTACGCTAAATACCGCAAAAAATAGGCTTCATAAATGCATTTTTTAATTTTTGATAACCCTCATCGTGCTCAGTTGTCCACATCACCGAACCATCTGTATTTTTTACTAGGGGGCTTCGCCCCCTGGCCGCTTTGCGGCCCAACCCCGCGGCATTCCTCGCTTCGCTCGGATTGCTTATTTGATGTGACTTCTTTGAACAACATAATATGAATGATGATATGTGTCGTGTAACTGAAGAACTAATGGGGCATGGCAAACGCCACGCCCACAACCAAGCAAGATGTGGAGTGGAGTACGGCAACGTGTAACGAACGCGTTAAGTTTTGTGCAATAAAAAAAGAGAAAAATTGTTTTTTTTAACTCTCTGATTAAAATTTTCAATTTTTTTTTGCTTGATGACATATCTGCATAATTTTTGCGATTTAAAAAAAAAAAATTATCAAAATCCGTCCATTAGGAGAGGCTGGGCGATTGGAACAACATATTTTTCGCCCTATTTTTGTTGTTATTTTTTTCTTGTAGCTTTATATATATGATGAGGTCATTAAAAATTTTTGTAAATTCCGTATATTCATGAATAAACATAGAATAATAAACTGTACTTCCTATTAACGATTTAATGTCTTTAACTTTCAATCTCAAAGGACGCTTTCTACTCCTTACAATCTTTTTTTCGAACCCTTCAAAAAATGATAAACTTTCATCATCACGTTCGATTTCATTATTTCCTATCGAGAAACCTAGATGATTAGCCTTTTGCTTAAACAAATTCGTTTTTTTAATCGACAACGTCATGCCAGAATTTAAAACTCGCGATAAAACCTTAACAATATATTATTCTAAATTTTCTTCTAACGAGTCTGTATGTACTATAAGATCATCTACATACGCACTCACATTACTCCCTATCACATCAGCAAGAACTGAGTTCACCACATTGATGAAGATGCTCGAGCTTACTGCAGTGCCAAACGGTAATCGCCTATACTGGTAGGTTTGACCTTGAAAATTGAACGCTAAAAAATTTCCTACCTCATTATCAATTGGAATTTGTAAAAATCCCTGACTAAAATCGAATGTTGATATTATTTTATCTAGCTTAGAGTTAACTACCGTATCAAATACATTAGGAGGTTCATTACTTTGTTTTTTTACAATTTTATTAAATGATTTAGCGGCAATGCATATGCGTAAATCACCGTTTGGTTTCACCTAAATGACCAATGGACTTAAATAAGGCGATGTAGAACTCGAGATTATACCATTTTCGATCATTTCTCTAATCTGTTTAGTTACTCGATCATGGTAAACCTGTGGCACAGGATAGGACAACATATCCCATTGGTCGCAATTATAGAGCTCAATCTTTGGCACATTCCCATTACATTTTCCCAACTCATTATGAAAGACCGATATATAAGGTTTAATTTTAAAAAAAGCGTCCACAGCCTGTTTAAATATAATAGACCTTCGCTAACAGATACAATAATTTCTTCCACACTTCATTAGCGATTTGTCTAAGTGCCCCTTCTGGCATTTCATCAATCGAATTATTTGGATCCTCATTTATTTGGGATAAATTGTATAATTTAGTGAAAGATTTCTCAAACTTTACAGGGGTCAGATCAAAAACACTAGGAGAAGCCAATTCAATCGACTCATAAATTTTACTGAAATGTTGTCTACCTGTTTCCATATCAGTCAAATAAAAAAGCAGCTGATCCCATAAGATACCACCTTTCATGCGCTTAATAATATCAGATCCAATGATTACCTGGTTCCTCACCCCTTCTAATACATATAAGTGTAATTTTATTATATTTATGTTATCGAACGATACCATTATATCGACTGCAGAAGAGATTTTACCCCCTTTTTGACCGTTAGCCATGATAACTGAAGGACAACGATTCAATTTATTACTTATCACTATGTCCTTACCATATTTCGCAATTAATTTATTTGCGAAATCACTATTGATTACTGAAATTGCCGCGCCAGAATCAATTAAGGCTGTTGCTTGCTCGTTGCCAATCACCATACGCGTGAAACAATCGGTAAGATCGAATTCCTCAACCACGAAATAAGACTCGTTCGCACCCTTTATGCGCGTAATTGTAGGCATTTGGCGAATTCTTTCACTCACGTTATCTTTTGAAACTAAATTCGAACCAAAATATTTTTTAATTTTATTTTTTAAATAAGTTTCAAACTTAATTATTGGATTTATTTTTATTTTAAATTTTTTCGTGTTGTCATCATACTCTACTGCTTCGTAATCAATAGCGGGTATCTTAATAGGTATTCTATTACATCGTGAATAAAAATACGTATTAATGTGATGCGCGAGGTAAGAAAAGAGCGTAACACCTTTCAGGTACGACGGACGTTTATTGAGTGCATAACTTACATATGAATATATGAGAGGCAACGTTATCTAAGATCCAGATAGGACCTGCACAACATAGATATAGGTACGCACATATCGCAATATTCATCCCTTCCTCTTTTAATTATAAAACAATTACATGATATTTAAAACAAACATAAAACACAAATCAATTATAAAAAACACTTAAATTAATCATAAAACACTCAACGCGTTTCGATGTCGTGTGAACAATTCCAAACCGACCGGTTTCGTCAAAATATCTGCGATTTGATTTTTTCTAGGAATGTGTTCGACGATAACTCTACCTCTCGCCACTTCGTCATTAATAAATTTTATTCTTGTATCGATATGTTTGCACCTACGATTGTTGTCTCCATTTTTTGAAAATAAAATCGCGTTGGTATTGTCTTCATACATCGTAAAATTAGGAACTTGTAAATGTACATCTTCGAGCAACTGTTTAATCCATAGTCCCTCAGTTATGGCGGTGGATAAAGCTACATATTCGGCTTCTGCCGTAGACAAGGCGACACTATTTTGTTTATTTGAGCTCCAAGAGACACAATTTCCTCCCATAAGAAAAACGTACCCAGACCTAGACTTTCTATCATTCACGTCACCACCGAAGTCAGCATCCACATAGCCATTTACAGAAAAATCATTCGATCGTACAAAAGTCAACTTTTTATCAATAGTAGAACTTAAATATCTAAGAATGCGTTTAGCATAACAGTACATCTGATCAGTTGGGTTTTCTAGAAATTGGTTTAAAAAATTAACGGGATAAACAATATCAGGTCGTGTTAAAACAGCTATATAATTGAGACAACCAAGCAATTCACGATAAGGTTTATTCGTTTTTAAGTTAGGATCAGAGCATTTTACTATTTTTAAATTTAATTCCATAGGAGTATTAACAGGATTGCATCCGATCATTCGAAATTTCTTTAATACTTTTAAAATATAATCTTTCTGAGATAACGTTACTCTATCTTTACTCCATTCAAAATTAACACCAATAAATTTATTTGAATTCGTCAAGTCAGTTACTTTAAATTTATTCGAAAAACTATTTTTAAAACGTCTAAAATCCTCTGCATTATTATAAAATAAAAGAATGTCGTCAACATATAAGAGGATATAAAATGCGTTATTATTACTTTTACGAATGTAAAGACAAAGGTCATTTTTCGAACGTTGAAAGCCAGCGGAGACTAGAAAATCGTGTAAACATTTATTCCACTGTTTAGAGCTTAATCTTAATCCGTATATAGACTTATTCAGTTTACAAATTTTATTTTTAACTTCAAAACCCGGCGGCTGACTCATAAAAACATTTTGACCATCCTCTATCTCTCCATTTAAAAATGCAGTAGCGACATCTACAATTGCCATTTTCATGTTAAATTGATTAGCGATACAAATTATTATTCTTAAAGTAGTCATTTTTACAACTGGTGAAAACACGTCAGAATTAGAAGATAAAGCAAATTCACGTGCAACGAGTCTTGCTTTGAATAATTTCTGATTACCTTTATCTTCAATAGAAAATACCCATCTACAAGAAATAGGTGATACATTACATACATTACTATCTACGAGTGTCCATACATTATTTTCTTTCATAGAATTAATTTCACTATTCATAGCCTTACACCAATCGTCGGCATGCTCAGACTCGATAGCCTCCTTGTAATTGTTCGGCAAGTTAATTTCAGAACATGAAAACAAAGAATAAACCTGAAAATCTTCAAAACGTTTAGGCAAATTACGTTGACGTTGTGGCTGAATAACAGCATCATCATTTACGTTATTATTCATATTATTATTTACGTTCTCATTTACGTTATTACTCGTATTATTTAAATTCTCATTTACGTCACTATCTAAATTATCATTTACGTTACTACCAGGTTCAAAATTTGCTGAATTACCAGACTCATTGAAATGCGACAAATTATCATCAATATGATCAAAAACATCTACGTTGCGTTCGTTAAGAATCGGTTCATCTTTATGATCTAAATTTAAATCTTCCAAATCTAACCAACTCTCATCATCTTCGTTAATACAAGTACATTTACTTTCGATATTTTTAAAATGATAAATATTTTCCTTCTCTTGGAAAATTACGTTACGGCTATATTTTACTTTGTTTAATTTTGGGTCCCACAACTTATAACCCGTAAATGTATAACCAATAAAAATGCATTTTTCGCTTTTTTCGTTAAACTTGCCCCTAAATTGTTTAGGTACGAAGCGATATGCAACGCATCCAAAAACTCTGAGTTTCGCAACATTTGGAACCTCATTAAAAAGTAGCTCGTAAGGAGTCTTCAAGTTACGTTTAACAGGTGACCTATTCAGAACATACGTAGCACAATCGACAGCGTCTGGCCAAAATTTAACATTTAACTTTGAATCTAATAAAATTGCTCTAGCGCGCTCAATTACTGTTCTATTATTACGTTCTGCGCAAGAGTTTAGTTGAGGCGAATGTGGCGTTACGTTATGAAAATGAATACCATTATTACAACAAAAATCACGAAAATCTTGATTAACAAATTCACCTCCATTATCACATCTAATCATTTGAACTTTAAAATCTGAGTGAGCGTGAACATAATTTGAGTAGTCTTTAAAATATTTTAAAACGTCGCTCTTATATTGAATGCAATAGGAAGCTTTAAAAGAAGAATAATCATCAATGAAAGTTAACACATATTTTTCATTATTTCGTCCTTCTCGTTTTATAGAAATTAAATCAGTGTGAACTAATTGCAGCGGACGAGAACTGCGTTCATCATTAAGTTGATTATAAGGAAAAATTATATGTTTTGCTAAAATACATATTTCACACTTTTCAATTTTATCTATATCAAAAGATTTAAGATCGATTCCCTGTACCATATTATCCTTAATTAAATCATTTAAACTAGAACTATTAAGGTGTCCAAAACGCTTGTGCCATAAAGTAGATTGTTCACTACGAAAAGAAGGAAAACAATTGTTGGCTTCAACGCCACTGTCATTAGTTAATTTAAATTTTACAGCAAATAATTTATTTTCGCGATTAGCAACAGCCAATAATCCATCATGATCGTATATATAAGCTAAGTCCTGCCTAAAATCAACATTAATTCCTTTGTCTACGAGACGACTTACGGATAGTAAATTGTTGCATAAATCGGCAACACACAGTATATTTTCAATTACAACGTTGATACAATTCTCTGTCTTAACCATAATATCGCCATATTTTGAACAATTTAATTTTGCCTCATTTTTCGAACTAGAGACCACGATGGGTTTATCAAAAACGCATATATTTTCGATTAAATGAACTTTATCGTCGCTTATCATGTGATCAGACGCGCCTGAGTCAAGAAAAAATTCTATTTCTGCGTTATTAACAACAGACTGACTAGAAAATAAACTCGCCGTGAAAAAGGCTTTACGATTTTCCGCAGTATGGCAATTTCTTGCCAAATGACCAGTTTTCTGACACAAAAAACAGCGCATTTCCGAATTTTTATTATTAAAGCTTTTCGAAAAACGATTGTTAAAATTTTTTGAATTTTTATCATCATAATTTCGCGAATTTTGGTCATTAAAATTTCTCGAGCTTTCACCAAAATTTCCATTTTTAAAATTTCGACTATTATTATTAAAACGATTTTCGCTGTACATACCTCGAATTTTACCTCTATAATTACTTTCACCAAAATTACGTCGATTCTGATGACTACCAAAATTTTTATTTCGATGAGAATAAAACGCAGAAGGCTCTTCACTATCCTTTTTTGCTTCAAATTTGACAACTTTATCTGCTTCTTGAATAAAACAGCTTTTTAATATTGATGACTTTCTCTCTGCAGTTGGCAGCGCGTCGAAATATGCTATCACATTATCAAAATCTTCCGATAAAGTCAGTGTAAAATGAATAATCACATCAGAGTCTGACAATGTTTCTCCATGCTCACGAATTTCGTTGGTAAGTTTTTCAAATTGAGTAATGTGAGCTCTCGGATCGTCACCCTTTTTGAATTTGAGTTGTAACAAATTTCTTCTAGCATGAAGACAGCTAAGCGAACTTTTATTCTGGAATATTGAGCTAATTTCATCGTAAACTTCTTTGGCTGAATCTTTGCCCATAACTAATTCAAGTTGCTCACTATTGATTCGATCAGTCAGGATCTTTTGAGCTTCGGCATCCTTTTTGGTCCATTCGTCATTAGCCTCAGCTGGTGGCTCATCACTCAAAAACTTCAGGAGTTCCTTTGATTTTAAATATAATCGAACTCGGTAATTCCAAAAACTTCAGGAGTCCCTTTGATTTTAAATATAATCGAACTCGGTAATTCCATTCTCTAAAATTCGAACCGTCAAAAAGGAACAGCTTGTGGGCTGCGGATACGTGCAGATCGGCCGACATCCCAATTCAAATTTCAAAAGAAAACACGAAAAAAAATCACTGACGAAAAGATTCACTATAAAACATATTTTCAAGCAAAATCACGAACTACGCTTTGCTACCATATTAATGTGATGCGCGAGGTAAGAAAAGAGCGTAATACCTTTCAGGTACGACGGACGTTTATTGAGTACATAACTTACATATGAATATATGAGAGGCAACGTTATCTAAGATCCAGATAGGACCTGCCTTTGAGTATATATCTCCTGGAGTGATAGAAATAGCCGATTTCGCTATATGCGAGGGTATAGCGTTAGAGGGCGCTGTTCAGTTATAGTTGATGCCCGGAGTGGTGTGATAACTTGATAAGCTAATGAAAAATCCTTAAAAACTGAAGTAAAAATGCATAAGTAAACACTTATTTGTCAAAATTTTCTTGTTTTCATAATTATTTTAGTTTGTTTTTATTGATTAATTATATTTCGATCTCACTGAAGTCCAAACAATCACGGGAAGTATTCAATATTCATGCTTCAAATAAATAAGTTGAGAATTTTTATTTCTGAACTTGATACTTTAGTTATTTTTTTTATTTATTTCAGATACATGTTTTAAACATTGAAAAAAAAACCAAAATTCAGGTATTTTCTAGATTTCAAAATTTTTTTCAAATTTCTATTTTCAAATGTTTTGAACTTTTGAGAACTTGAGAAGTCAAGTTCCTCAAGGGTAATGGCTGAATGTGAATTTTTGAATTTAATTTTCATGACTCCAGTGGAGAGACCTCTTAATGGTAAATAATATAACTCTTTTAGCAAATTCAAGGTAGATAGAATAAGTTGACTTATTTGAATTTGGTCGCTACTCGCGACAGGTGATTGACGACAACTAAATGTTCGGGGAATGCTTGGGTTTTCCAATCTCCATGCTCGTAATTTTCATCCTTTGGGAAACTAAATTTACAAAATTTATTGCAATTATTTTTCATTAAATAGTTATGAATTATCTTAATTCACCTGCCATAATATTATGCTGAACTTACTTGAATAAATTTTCTTTTTTACGACAAAGTAAACAAATCCGTTTATAAATCATTAGTAATTAGTAATAAAGTAATTCACATAATAAAAATAATTTCTTTCACGTAAAAACGCAGATAAAAACACAATAATGATATTATATTATGATTATTGATGATCTTTCGGGCATCAACTACAACTGAAAAGCGCCCTCTAACGCTATACCCACTGAACTAGCATTTCTATCACTCCAGGAGATATATACTCAAAGGGACCTGCACAACATAGATATAGGTACGCACATATCGCAATAATACGAACCTTTATTAATAAAATTACCAGAATGTACCACTTTCGTATTGTTATGCTGTTCACACACGGATAAAAATATCTTTAAAAGTGAACGATAATTTTCGTCTTCTATATCACTTAACGCATGATTAATAGGAGGTGGTAGTACTACGAGAATGCCCCTTGCACCTCTCGTACCTAATAGATCAATGACGTCATTTAAAAGTAACTCGTACTGTCGAATTTCGTATCATGTAATTGTTCAGATATCCTTAACGACAAAATAATATTCTCACTAAGCATATGATTTGATTTTCTTAATTTTTTCATCAAGTCTATTGTACTTAAATTCGCAAAAAACAATTCATTTTTGATAAACGATAAACCAGCAAGATCAATATATTTTTTCGCCATTGCATAACTGAATCCTTCTCCAATCAATGAACAACCTTCAAATAAAATCTCATCTGCTCCTTCCTGGTCATTCCTTTTATAACAATAGCTATGTACCGTTTTACAAGAAGGCATCATAATTATATTTTTATTTAAAGTTGGCGCCTCATTGATTGAATTATCTTTACTTATCTTACGTATACCTATCTCTTCGATTTCTGCTAACATCAGTCCGTTCAAATAATCGAAAAAGTCTTTAAGCTTATCAGGGCTAAACAGTTTCATTGAAAACTTGTAATGTTCAGGAATTACCTTACAAAGCTCATATATTACCTTCTTTTCTTCAACGCGCCTATCCATTTTACTTAAGATAACACACGCTTTTTCATAGAAATCGCTGTAAAGACTATCTTTGAAATACATGAATCTTGTCTTATCGATTAACTGTAGAAAACGTTCATTGGGATTTTCAGAAATAAACTGAATAATACGATTTTGCTTAACTTTATTCTTTAGCTTCACGTGTTTATCGTTAATCGAATTTAATTCAGATACAGATTCTTTATTATTGCTGTCAAGATCTTTTTCAGACATATCTTCGCCACATTCAATTATTAAGTTAGAGAACTTATTCGAAATAGGAATTTCCTTATTTATTGAAATTTTCCTTTTCAATGAATGATCTTTTAATGTAACTTTATTATTCATTGAGCTAACGTTATTCGAAACATCTTTCTTATTACAATTATTGGAAAATTCCACCAATGACTTATCTATACTTATTGATTTTTGAATATCTCGATTAAGACAAGTTTCGACTTTACATTTCTCGTTTTTACCTGCATTTGTAATTAAATTTTCCGCACGTGATTTCGATATGCTCAATAAATTGACATTATTTAAATCGTTTTTACAACTAATTATTTGAGCATAGGATTTACCTACCAACTTGGCGCAACCTTTGTTAGGATATGAGATGACACTTCCTTGTAAATCCACTTCCGTACCTATCTCTTTCTCTTCAATCCTCACGCTAGAATCATGTTTTCCTTCATCCATTTCAGTAAGAGTAACTTAACACTTAATCGCTTGTATAGTAGGATCCTCTAATTCCTGCTCATTCTCACTCAAATTGTTATGCTCATCCTGTAAGTCTTCTCCTACATTTTCGCTCACTGCAACCACCTCTACCGTACGTGCTCTTGTGTTCCTTTTTGCTATACTATCACGATTATTTCCAGTATTTTCAACCGACCTTGCATTCTCCTGCTCAAGATTTACTGGTCGTCTCATGATCTGAGGAGGCATATTAGGTTGTGCTAAAAATGGATATTCATTAAAGTTGAATGTTGGTGGTGGTGGCGCACGATATTGTGGCACAGAATAAAATGTCGGAGTCTGATGATAATAATACGGTGGCATGGGAACATAACTTGAGTAGGTTGGGTATGGTGGGAAATAATTAAGATCGTAATTTGGAGCACGTCGATCTATTTGCGGCTTGCCCCTAGCACCAAAATTATTTAATGGTTCTATAGGTGCATGAGTTTCAATGTTATCATCTACAGTACTATTATTAACAATTGGTCTAAATCGCTCACCGGACTTTTCTATTGGCTCAATGGTTGCAAAATGATCCCAATAGAATGTAAAAAAAATTTCAGCCCTCTAGGTCAATGTTTACCCCTCCCATAATTGAGTCAAAGTTTGTAAATAAGCAAATTTTTTCAAAAAATTTCAAAAAATTTTGTTAGACCTACTTAAATTTTTTTTTGCGTTTAAACATCATGTTTTGCCTTCCTAACTTCGAAAAAAAATTAAAATGCCAATTTTTCCTCCATCCAGGGGTTCCAAAAATACCTAAAATATGTGCTAAAATACCTTATTTTACCTGTTTTTCCATTTTATTTAATATCATTTATTAGCTCTTAATAATTAATTGATATTGTGTAAAAGATAGTAGCTGAGTACAATTATGTGGTATTCCTCAGTATTTAAGCTCAGACAATACATACATATATGTTCCTGATGTATGAGCTTACGCTTTTCATCAGCATTTTTTATTTCCTGCCCACTTGAGCTGGCCATCTCAAAAAAAAATATATTACTTGAAAAAAAAACTACTGTGGGTTTTTTTTAATTTTTAAAATTTCAGACGACTTATGAGGATCGTAGGTTCGTTCCCCACCAGGGATGCCAAAAATATGCAGTGCGTAACTCTAGAGATTTTCAGCACCAACAATTATTTGTTTATGTCCAGGGATGCCATTTTTTATGTTGTTTGCAATCGTGAGTATATTAAAAGTTTTCCAAAAAGTAAAAAAGATAAAAAATAACTGACAACACGATCGTTAAGAAAGAAAGTCATATACTGTCCCTTGTTTAATGTTTGAAAATCTACAAATGAAAATCGAATGGAAAAATATAACAATAAAAGGAGAAATCAAACTATAATGACAATTTAATCTCCATGAAATATTAAAACTAAGAATAATAAAAATGTCACATACATTTTTGTTTAAAAGATGGATAGTGAAAAATTATATGTTAAACTTTACCATGACATTCTCCGCCGATCCGTCGAACGCGTTCTCCAGAATACGGCTCCCACTTGGAAGTTTACACGCCTGATGATTATTATTATTATTTTTTTTTTTTAAACAAAAGAAAAATATAAGTATTAATCATTTAGATAAAAAAAAAAATCATAAAAAGCGAACAAAAATTTAACGAACAAATGTAACAACAAAAAAAAAATTAACGATAATTCTCTCCTTGGGTTTTCTGAGGCGTGATATCTCCACGGATGGTTATTGCAGCAGGTTTGCACGACCAAATTCAAATTTCATTTCTAATAGGTAGTGGCTCCGACTTATCCAAATTGGCGACGAATAAAGGTGAGATGGTTATAATCACAGATTGAAGTACAAATCAGCGAAGGTGATATGTGTATCCGACACAATCAGAAGAAATTGACGAGGTATAATACTTGGCGCTAAATTTTCAGCACATGACACAATGACGACATACGAATTTTAAAACATTTATCGCGTAACTTTAACCACAATTAAAATAGTTTAAAAAAGGACAAATTTTTTCAAGTAATGCAAAATATCATAAAAAAAAAAATACGAATTACTCATACATAATAAATGCACATGAATAAAAATTGACAACCAGAAATAATTGAAAATAAGCAATAGTAAATCTCGTACGAGAAGATTAAACGTTACAATATTAATTCAATGAGGTGTAGAAAAGCGACTGACTCCTATAATGTTTCATAGCATAGATACAAACCTAAGTCCTTTCCTATCTCAAATCACCTGATAATTCTATCGCCAATTCAATAAGTCGGATAATATTATCATAGACAGGTGGAGGCACCTATTTACTATCTAAGGCGACTTTACGCACTACAATACTCATTCTTCTTCCTGATTCCTAATTTTTAAAAATTTACTCCGAATTTAAGTAACAAGTACAGCTTACTTAGAAATGAATAAATGAATGAATACATAAATAAATAAATACATAAGAATTGTCCCCACCCCAAATTTCTTGCGAGGAATTGGTCCTTTATGAATGTGGCTTCGCCGCACCCCAGCTATTAACCAATTCTCATACAACCACCTGTATATAGGTTGTATTGTATCGCACATGCCCCGAAGTCGGCTCCGATTAATTGGAGATGGGGTATGCACAATCGAAGCACCAACGATTGGCACTCTTTTAACTCCCACCCTCAACGGGCGGAGCTGTATTACATTGGTCGTGCTCAAAAAGTGGAGGAGAGCGCGTAAAAGATAATATTGTGTACACAAACATGCACAAAGGTTTAACAAGATTTGCAACCACCGCCTCAATGGTGGGGGGAGACTCTGTGTTGGAGTCCTTGTTGGGTTTTTACAAATAATGTATGTAGGCTATTATTTTATTTGCCAAACTCTCGAGATGCGCAACACTGCAGAGATTGCTGCTAGGTACCACCAATGTCATTGTAACGCAGGTAAAGGTAAATGAATAGGTGTATATTATTTGTTGACTTTTTTTTTTGGAAAATAAAACCTTCAGTCAGGAAAATATCGTTCATTCTGCAATAATGGGTCAAATAAATATTGTAAGTGTATTCATATCTATGTATGTTTTCTTTGGTCATTTAGAAAAAAAGAAACACGCGTATGAATCGAAGTAATATAAAATAATTGCTTGGAATGATGTTAATGATCTTTCACTTTATTTATTCGAAAATTCCCCTCTTTATGTTTATCGATTTTTTAAAATTTACTACCTGCCTAAGTAAATGAATAAAATTCGTGCATATGCGTAATACTTTATTGCTTTCGGTAGTATGACAGCTTACAACGCCATAGTACGGGCTAAACAACACTCAAGAGTGAATGAACGCATGAAAAGTCGGGGAAGTAATAATGAACCAATAAACAAGATAAAAAATAAGTTTCATTGGCAAACATGGAATAAATTTAAAAAAGTATGGAATAGCTGCTTTGTTTCAAAAAATCTCGAAAAAAAATGTTTGTATCCTATTGATATTAACAAGCCACTGCTATACCACTTGAGGAATCAGCTTTCTACAAGAAATATTTATGGAATCACATGCAATAATGGATTCTCGTTGCCCAAAACAAACGCTGATATTTGCAGACAAGAATGCATGGAAAAACGGTTAGGAAGTTCTCGGTCCTCTTGTTGCCCGCCACGGCGACCTTGCGTAGATGTTTCCTCTAGTCAACTTTGTTTGCCACCTTGTCAAGCTTGTCTTGTTTCTGGACCGCCTCTAAACGCTACGTCCTCTACCCCTTGTCTTCTATGTCAAACTCAACCCACACCTCACCCGCCACCTTTAGCTCCGCGACCTCCTTGTCCTCCAGCTATTTCTACTCCGCTCAACAGCAGCGATTATATACACACAACCACAGAATGCTATCCCAATAACCATAAAACGAACCCGTGTCGTTGGGATAACACTACTTGCTACAATGAAGGGAATGATATAGCCGGAAATACGATCAGACAGTGGAATACCCGTTGCCAGTATGCTAGTAAAACCACATCAGACGCCTATTTAAATCATATACCATCGGCTTCAGCTGGTTCTACGACGACAAATGTTCCTCCTTCAACAATTCCTAATAATAATGATAGTATTAATAACAGTAATAACAGATCTATTTGGTATGTTCGTGACCAGTGTCGATCCTCACAACAACCGATGGGCTTTAATCGTTGTTTTAAAAAATGTAAAAAAGAACTGATGATACATTTTCCTTCGGGAAAGTGTGGAACCGAACCTCAGTTACGGAAAACGGAAAAATTCTCAAATATAACTCCAAAGGTGACATCGATTAGTCGCTCAAATGTCACTACAATTAAATCTAATCATCCAAATGGTAACAGCGCTAATATGACGGCCGAATCTCCCGCAGTAAACATGACTGCGCCGCCGCCATTATCTGCGGTGGCGACTATCGCTTCTCAAAAGTCCTCTAATTCAATATATCGTACTCAAATTTCCTTAGTAGATGAAAATGTCGCTTCCACATCATCTAGTGAAAAAGCCAACAATAAGGTCATCTTCAGTAATCGAGCGAGCCAATTGAGATGGCTAGAAAACAAACGCAAGTTGAATTTACCCAACAAACGGACTTTCGCAGATCCCTTACCAGTGAACGAATTGTACAAGGACAGGGTTGACTGGAAAACAGAACCTGTACATAATTCTGCAGAAACTACCTCCTCGCTTTTACGCCGAAAGTGCAATCAAGAATTGCGCACAAAATATTTCGGCTCTGAATGAAAGACATAGTTTATACTTTATTAAAATTGATATTGTATAGATTCTTGTATGGGTGGCACAAACTCATCAAGTAATCTGACCAAAAATTAGGCATACTTAGACATACCAACATTAGTAACTTGTAATTGTTGTTTTTAGTTACCTATATTATTTTTGATGTACAGTTGTCCATTAATTTCGAAAAGAATACTTCCTTCCGCCAAAAGCACTCTCTGCGTAATATTTTCATCGGGATGAATTGAAATAAAAAACTGTTAAATGAAAATGATACAATTATAATTGGTCACAAATTTTACCATTTAATTTTCGCAAAATTCCCATTTACTTTGTCAGAGAAGGAACTGTGATATAGGTAAGACCTATATCGCCTAATAGCCCACCTCGTCACTCTGAAGCAAAGTGTCGGAATTTTTTTTGGGGGGCCTTAAGCCACCTCGGGCACCACATAGCGTGACTTGGCGTCAGTGGCACACCCAGAACTTTTTTTGGAGGGGGCTAAAAGAAAAGGAGGCTTGAACTCCAGTTCATACCTACCAATTTTCAAGAAATATTAATCAAAAAAAAACTTCGGTGAAGTTTCTTAAATTCTTATCATAAGTCTATCTCTCTGTATTTCAAATTTCAAGTGAAACAGATGAGTAGTATTTGAGAATCAAAGTTGTACCAGTTATTTGGCAGACAAACCACCATGCAATCTTGTATTTGAAATAGACCCTTGAAACTAATAACTTGTCGTTTTTTATTTTTTATTTATTATTTTTATAAATGGAAACATTATAAGATGGAAAACATCAAAACAATATAGAATAAAAAATATATGAAACATATTGAAATATCATAGAACAAAATATAATTTTCGAGAATTCCTCGCAAAAATGTTCAAGACCTCGTCAGTTACGTCAATTTGGAGATGAACATTTAAGAGCGCCAATCTATTCAAACGATTTTCCCCCATCGTATTTCGCCAATATGTTTTAAGTCGTCTGAAGGTTGTAAAGGACCTTTCCAATACACTTGTTTATTTATTATCCATTTACATGTAGTGTGCACTCTGAGGAGCATATACAATGTCATACCTATGTTACAAAAAAAAAATTTTTAATTAAACAACTACTAATACATGGCCCATACATATAAAATATTTTAAATTACTACATTGTGAGATACTGCTTGTTGTTACAGGAATTCAAATTCAAAACGGTACTCAAGATAGAACGACTGAATTTTTTCCACGTAATTTCGACTTATATGATTAATAATTTATTTTTGAAATGTCCAGGAATTTATAGGGGGGAGGGCTTTAGCTCGCTAGCCCCCTCTCTTCATTGCGCCGCTGCTTGGCGTATCTCACGCCACCAACGTCGAGTATGCCGTTAGGCGTTAAGCTTACTGAGAGGTAGGTAAAAGAAATAACAATGGTGTAATTCATCCCTTGATTCAACCGTATGGCATATTGAATTTCATATTACGTTGTCACATTTGAAAAATTTGAAAGCAGAGCAAATTGTTGTGTGCAATGTGGCACCTGCTATTGGTCATGAAAATGATAAATCCTACTGGAGTCGCTTACAGGAAATAAATAGTAATATTTATTTCGAATCTGTAGAAAATCCTAAAACGCAATCTTTCAATTGGTTCAGGTCAGTGGTACAACGGAAACGTGAATATAAATCAGAAAAAGAATGACGTTACGTTATAAAAAATGATATTACCTATAACCCAAGGCTGCAGTATTACATGAAACTTTCTCCTGATGGAAAGCCAGATACAGTATATTTTAACCACGATGCATATCAATTATTTGAAGCACAGTTATCAAAGTATCTAGCGAAAAATCAAGAGGAAAGTATTACACTACCTGCACTAAAAGTTGAAAATCAAAATTCGCCAAAAATTATTTTAAAACGACCCGTTAATGTAAATATTATTGACAAATTATTAGGCGATGAAGTAATCCCTACATCTAATGTAAGTCAAACTGCAGGTGGGTAATTCTCTGAAAATGTCCATATTTCGATGTCTTTATTTTTCTGAAAAAAAAAGTTGATATTGGGAATTTTTTTGATTGGGATAGTGGGTATATGTGTCCTTGATGTCATTTATGCCATTCGGCTCAAGTCATGTCCCCCTGGGGGGTAGGGGGACTTTTTGAAATTTTATTACCCAAAACCTAAGAACTTCTTAGGCCGTGGCTGTTGATTCTCGATTTTGTGGCTTATTGTAACTCAGCCGTAAGACGTCCTAGGAACTTGAAACAAAAGGGATATCGAAGATTAGTAAGTACATATAATATTCACCTATTCAATATTCTCTTAAACTGACTGTTAGGAGCTCCTTAGTAAATTTTTGGCGAATTCTCTCAGGTCGTGGCTGGTTGGTTTTAATCTTGAGCCGTGGCGAAGTGTCTTTTTATGACCATGGCCTAAGAACTAGTGTCTTTTTTCGAGAGACAGCCATTAACACCTAAATTAATAACATCTTTGTTAGTGTATCCCCATTAAAATTGATTTAGAATGGCAAAAAGACACTAATTCCTAGGCCGTGGTCGTAAAAAAAAACACTTCGCCACGGCCTAAGATGAAAACCAACCAGCCACGGCCTAAGAGAATTCGCCAAAAATTTATTAAGGAGCTTCTAACAGTTAATTTAAGAGAATATTGAATAGGTGAATATTATATGTACTTACTAATCTTCGATATCCCTTTTGTTCCAGGTTCCTAGGACATTTGATGGCTGAGTTAGAATAAGCCACGGCCTAATACCACAAAAACCGGGAATCAACAATTTTTACGAATTTTGCTTTCCGACTGTGATAAATAAATGACATTTCACATTTCGAATGCTGGCAGTGTATTCTCATGATGTCAAGGAAGCATTGTAACCGCAAAGAAAAACGAATTATAAAATCATTGCCGCAGGAGAAGCAAACAAAAAACGCCACGGCCTAGGAGTGTATAAACCATTTACAGGTCTTTGAACCTTCCTGGAGGTCAAGCAGGGAAACTTTGGACATCATTTTGAGCGTTAACATACACACTCAACTATCCTAAGTAACTTTGCTAAGTTTTTCCTCAAAAAAATATTACTTTAATATCATTTATGTGACATTGAAAATTCAAAACGTGACCGTTTACATGCCACGGCCTTGGAACTTTTGACCTTTGGGTTGAAAAAACCCCCATTTAGGGGGGTGGAGGACAATTTCAATCGATGGGAAAGTTAGAGGAGATACTCATATAAATATAGAAAAAAAAAAATTCAATTGTAGCGTAATTCTTCAAAAAAAACATCGATTACAGAAATATGGACATTTTCAGAGAATTACCCACATTTAGAATTACATTATGTACTGTACGGTGGTGGTCTTCAAGTCTTTGCGTTTCAGGCTATTTGTTATCATCTGGTAAATGAGCAACGGTTTGGTATATGCTACATCTATGCATGGAGTGGATAAAAAAAACATGTAATGATTCCCTTCGAAGTTCAAATCCGGTGCATCTTGATTCTGTATTAGATTAAACCCACTTCTAATGCACAGAGCCCAAATTTCTTTCAAATTTATCAAGCTTTCTCTTAATTTTTAAGAAAAAAAAAAAGAAATAATCTATAGGTATCACGTATCAAGTTGTAACGCGTATTCTGCATACCATGAAAATTAAACTACCTAGCTATTAAAGATATATTCTACATACATGTTGCATACTGGTTTGCCTGCTAAATGGCCATTTTCATACATCTTTGATTCTCAAATACCAATGATCTGTTTCTCTTGAAATTTGAAATATACATCTTTAATAAGAATTTAAGAAACTACACAGAAGGTTTTTTTGATTAAGTGATTATTTGTCGAGAAAAACGCAAAAATTAACTGACTTTTGAAAAGGTCATATTTCACAGTTATAACTTTCTTATTAATTAGAATTTAAATTTTTCGTTCCGAACAAATTAAAGAAAAGTGTTTTATCTTCTTCATTTTCAAATTTCAAAAGTTTTCATAAGAAACTCACAAAGAATTTTACTCACAAAAATGTAACTTTTTTAGCGTTATCAATTTTGGTTCCCATATAGATAACATATAGTATGTACTTTCGAAGTTTGGTTATACTAAAAAAAGAAGTATACCCTTAAAAGAATAAGAGAAGAAAAACCTTCTACGCTACTCAAATATCCTACAGAATTCATTTCTAATGCTTAAGGAAAAAAATATACGTAAAATACTTTTAAAGCTAGTGAAAATTTCAAAATATTAGAATATTGCGATCTATTACTGGCTGCACTGGTACAAAAATTCTTTCTAAGTTTCTTCCCAATGCACTACTAGAGGTTGAAGAAGAAATTGGTCAAATTACCGAGCCAAAAAATAATTCATGTTGAGACAGCAAAAATTTCATAATATTGATATATCGCGAACTACAACTTTTCGACCCCTTTGTAGCAGTCTGAATTTTTATCCAAATAAAAATGGCAATGGTTTAAGAGGATTCAGAAATTCAAATTGCTAAAAAGGATTTCTCACGCCATTTTTACTGGCAAAAAAAAACACACACAGAAAACAGCGTTTTATCAAAAGGTGGTACACTTTGGGGACCTCATTATTCCCTTCCCTTTCATCTGGGGAGCTCAAAATTTTTTTGAGAGGTCTCCAACTCAGAATAAGTCACCTGGCCAAATTTGACCAAAACCAAGGTATGTTTTTTCTTTTTGATCCACTCTATAACATACATCATACTATTTATATTGTATACTATTCCACAGCGATAGAAACTCGAATTCGAAATTTCAAAAAAATCCCTCCGACGGTTCTTCAATTATAATCGTACAAATATACAAACAAACAAACAATTTCCTACTTTTATAAATATAGATGTAGTATATACCAAACCGTTGTACATATCACCACCATTATTCGACTCCCTTCCCACATCAAGTACCCTGCAAATGTTTTTTTTTTTTTTTTTTTTTTTTTTTTTAAGCTAAAGAGAACAATGAAATTATATGAAAATTATAACATGTATAAGCTTTCGAATATTGAAGAACTTCATTTTTACTTAGATACAGTACATAATGTAATTCTAAATGTATAAATTATACAAAGAAAAACAACACTTGTTGTCAAAGTTTATGAAATTTGTAGATTTGTGCAATTATCAATTGCTCAACACTATTACTACCTATTTATGATAAAAAGCGAAACTACGCGACATTCTACATATCGACCCCGTATAATGTAATATTAAAAGAGTAGAAGTGTCATTTCTTTCAAATTTGAGTTTTTGATCCTTTCGGATTCACTGAAGCGAGCTGCATTGATTAAAATTAAAACAAGAAATGAAAATTTTCAACTTATAGCTCTCTATGACTGATTTTAAAAAGTGCCAAGTTCACCACTTCTATAAAAATAGAAACCTAAAAAGATTTTGCATTCGAATTTTTTTCTGTCTTGATATTTTTTTTTTTTAAATTTATAAGTATGGGAGTTACAGTGAATATTAAATATTATAAAATGTAAATTTATTATCACTAATAATCACACACAAATCTGTAGGATACAAACGTCCAAGTCCATTTGTGTATCATAGCTTTGTATCTACTAAGTGCTAAAAAAGAATTGCCCTAAATTTTTTCACAAAATTGTAATTTTCACAGGAAAACTGATAACCTTAATCCATCAAAATCAAAATTTCACCTCAAAAGCCTTAAAACTGCAAGTTTTATTAGGTACGTTTTTTAGCTTTTCTGTATAAAATCAAAAATGGCACTTCGACCATTTTAGCATTACAGGTTCGATATATTCTTGTACCTATGAACAGCTTACAAATTTAGAGATTCACGAGGTTTTAAATTTTTTTTTCAACGTTTAATTTTTGGTAAAAAAGAAAGGAAAAAAACATTTTAACAAAAAAACGCGTCCACTCACCCCCCCTAAAGAAACTGTTTTTCATTAACCTTGTTAACGATTTCCTTTTCACTAAATTATTACAAAGTTATGATTTGAAGGAGGGGGAGAATCGGTAAAAGCGTTATAATGACATACATTATGTATTGGCAATGATATTGTCTGAAATGAAATCTGGTTGAACCTAATTTATTTCAAGTACATACATAGTTATTATGCCATTGAGAAATTGAATAGTACATATTAGGTTTGTTCGGGCGACCTGCACAATTACACAATGTGTAGATTGTGGAGTATTGTGTAGGCACAAACTACACAAAAGCGTTCGGGCGCTCTCTGTGCAGTTACACAAAAGTGTTCGGGCATTTGCTGTGTAGCTCCACAAAACTGCACAACCTACACAGCGATCGAGGCTGTGTACGCTGTGCAGTTTTGAAACTGTGCTTCTTCTTGTGTTGTGATACGCTTGTGATAAATGTGATAAGGGATTCTAATTTGATGAAAGTTCTTGGTTTATTTGAAATATCTTAGATTAATTCGCGAAAAATGGATGGAATTAAGAAGTTGTTGATGTTAAAATCTCCAGTAGTATACTTGTCAAAAAGGAAGTTGGAATTTTTCAATCTCATTGATGAGGAAGATGAATCAATTAAATCAATAAAATTAGTTGAATAATTTTTAAATTTTAAAAAGTAAAACACTTTACCATCAACACACAACAAGTACAACAATAGACATACGTATCAAACTGTAAACAGAAAAGTGTTGATGAACAGATTCCCGCTTTAATTCTACACATAACCGTTCGGGCAACATGAGCGCGTTGTGCAGTTCTGCCTACACAATCAACTTACAACACTTTGTGCAGTTTGTGCGCTGTGCAGGTCGCCCGAACAAACCTATTATGAAGTTTAACAGAGAAGGGGGAACAGGGAGGGAGCACTAACGAAAATAACGAGTGCACTAACGAGCACTAACGAAGCACTAACGATGTGCATAATTTCAGCCCTCTAGCTAATACTTGGGGGGCAGCCATTTCCCCAGCCCTCCATTCAAGATCTATGCTTAGGAGTGAGCACTAACGAAAAGAATGCGTGCACTAACGAGCACTAACGAAGCACTAACGATGTGCATAATTTCAATCCCCTAGCAAATACTTGGGGGGCTAGAGAAATGGAGCTTTCTAGCAGTTGCTGGAACTCCAGCCGAGGGGGAAGATTCGTACTAGAGACTCATCACAAAGTGAGTAAGTGCGTGAGTCCTCTATTGCCATTCAGCAGGGTTGCTACAAAATCGTATTTTTTAATAAAAATCAAAAACAGTTTTTTTTTTGTTTAAAAACGGATTTTCTGTTTTAAACCAAAAAACCTTCTTAAAAAAAAAAAGTGTTTAAAATATTCTTTAAATCAGTATTCGTCTGTTTTAAATTTATAATGTTTATGCTCCACATCATAAATTTATAATTAAACAAGAAAAAAATCAAGAATCATAATTGTTTAATTTTCATTTTGTGGTGTCAGCTTCTCAAAATGATGAAACTGATCACAATGAAACCTTCCATTTAAAAACTACGAACATCTCAGAATGGGTATGGATTTGCTGAACGTAGCATTGAGGCAGCGTCTTGAAACAAAATAATTATAAATAAATTTGGCCGCAAAGCCTGATGTTAATTACTTTTAGGGAGTGGAAATTTTGGAATGAATCATCCCATAATAATTAGACTAATTAATACATACGAGTTCGCTTAAGACCTTTTAATTGAATAATTTATTGGCCTTTAAAATGTTGGCCTTTCAGCCACAGAATATAATGAAGTAAAATGACAAGCGCTGTAAGTATACTTCTAAATTATACTGTAGCTAGATACTTAGATTTGATTTACACTCATTTGATAAATTAAGTTCCTGTATAAATAATACAAAATAGTGCCCCCCGTGGGGGCGCTTGCGTCTACAATAAGGTTTTATACTATATTACATATCTGTAGCGCCCCCTCCGTTGGGGCACTCGCGCGGTTGCATCCCATGCTTTTAATAAAGATATTTGATGCGCCGGCTCTAACCCCCCGCGGGGGCCGCCGCATACTCAGCGCCCAAGGCAGCTGGGTTCAAAATTTCCCTCTTTCCCCTTTAGGCTGACCCCTGGTACTGGTAGTCCCCACATACCCACTGACGATGTCCCTTAACCATCGAATTATGTCGGAGCACATCAGACGCCGCATCACGGAGATTGCGAAGGACGACATCATTGGTAGGATCCCAGGCGCCCAATGAGCCCACGACAATTACATCGACGGGAACCCGGTACCCCTTAGCACAAAGGGCCTCCGCAACACCCGCGTACTTGCTCCTCTTCTCCTCGCATGCTACCAAGAAGGTTGTGTACCAGTTCTCAAAGAGGGCAGTCACGTCGACAATCGCCACCGACTTCGCAGCCTCGTCGATGAGGACGAGGTCTAGGCGGAGGTTACTTTCGACCTCAGGCATCGCTCTGTCAATCCGCACCTCGCCCCAAACACCCAAACACCGCGCGGAACAGCAGCGGCAAGCCTGTCCAATATGGAATTATGCCTTCTCTTCCAGGCTCCCGAATACTGCTAACAGGGGTTGAGGACGTGGGGCAGCGACTCGAGAGCGTGCCCGCATCTCTGGCACCTCCGATCGTGATTGCCCGTGTTCCAGCGTTTTGCCCCGTTTGGTGGCAGGAGGTCCAGCCTGGCTCGGTATATGAATCGCTAATCGGGGAACTGCTTATACCTTCTACTTGCAATGAAGTGGTTGGATGCCGCGTGCCGACTAGACATCCCACACCTTGCCTTGGTCGGGTTAAGCGGAAATCACTTCCAGGTATCTGGAACAACTGGCCTCCCTTAAGGTTGAACTGAAGAGACCACGATGCGCTCTATCCACCTTTACCATGACATCGCTTCCGCTCCCTCTGATCCCCACATGCCACCTCCTTAGTTCCCTGGTGAATCCCCACTCTAAAAACATACCCCCTATGATACGCCCACTCGCTGGCCGCACTCTTGACCACAAGGAAGCCACGTCCTCCCCATCGCGGCGAAGTTCCTCTTTGAGGCTCCCAGAGAGATACCGAGCAGTATCCTCCGCAATGGGAGCCCTTCCGAGTTTCTTCTCAACTGCCGCTCTGAGGGTTCTGGAAGCCAACGCGGCTATTCTTGCGTCATTGCACGTAAGTACATGAAAACCGAGTACCACCAGTGCAATGTCAGCCAGGTCATTAAGTGGGAGCAAACCAGTTCGCCCTACAACCAACCCGCGTAGACTACCTCGTTGCTCGCCCTTTTGGGTACACGCAAGGCTTCTTTGGCCACCCGCTTGATAGCTGCATCGAGAGCAGTGAATTGCCTCTTCTCGATGTGAGCTCCCCTCATGACGAATTCCAATTTTGGTATCACAAATGTGGCCATGGCATCTAACTTTTACTATGGAGCAAGTAGGCTCTCGCCAATTTTTCCTATTAAATCCAGCGCCTCTGTGATGGTCCCCCTAGGCGTTTAGTCAGCCTGAAAACCTACCGGAATGCCCAAGGACGGGTATGTATCGCCCTCATAAGCACCACGCCAACCACAAAAGTGGTGTCGAGCACCCGAGCGGCTCTCCTACAATCCACATGGAGGTTCGCACACTTACGAGGGTTCAAACACAGCCCTGTGGCATTGGCTACTTCGTCCACTTCAGCTAGCATGGACTACATTCCTGCAGCCCCCTCCATGATGAGAACGAAGTCATCTGCATAACCCAAACGGAGAAGCGTCTTCCATGGAGCTTGTATCCAGCGTCGCGCCCTAACCTTTTAGCCGAACGTATAATTGGCTCCATGCCAAGGCCAAGAATGATGGGACTAAGACCATCACCTTGTTTGACCCTGGCATATATGGGAATACTACTGGTGTATCCCTGAGCCGTTCGAACCCTGGTACTGGCTCCCGTGTACATATCTTGTACAATTTCTTTAAATTTGGGGGGATATTATGGGCTGCAAGACTATTGAGAAGATAGTCGTGGGGAGATAGTCGTGGGGAGATAGTCGTGGGGAGATAGTCGTGAGGGATAGAGCCAAAAGCATTTGAAAGGTCGAGCCAGACCAGTACTAATTCCCTATTTCGTCTGCGAGCATCGTCAATTGCTGACTGCAACACGAAATTATGTTCGTGGCACCCCTCGTGTGACAGAAACCACTTTTGCTCCCACGAAATTTTCCCCTCGCCCCTGGCCCATACCAAGATCCTGTCAGCCACCAACGCCGAGTACAACTTACCAATACAATTGCACAGGGTCAGTGGCCTCCAGTTGGTGATCTCCTCCATTCGTGGTGGCGAAGCTGGGCGTCCCCACCACAGCAGCTTGCGTGTAGCAGGTAAACCAGTTTATCACCTCCACGCCGCAACTGCGTTGGGTAGGTATCTAATTACAGCGGTCAAACGGATTTCGCACGTGTAGATAGGTATCTGTCTGACATGTAAAAGAAAAACCCGTAGCAATACGTATCAAAAAGTTGGACACTGGTCGTATGGTTACAAATGGTCTAAAACGTAAAAATTTGAAAACGCTACCCTCCTCTCATTCCTCTTTCCCAAATCAGATCGACTATAATAGCTAGGTATCGTCTTTAATCGAAAACTCAGCTAGAAGTAACCATTTTCACGTAGAATCGAATTTGTGATCATAATCTTCATTACTTTGTGCTTATTTTACTGATGTAGGGTAAAGAAATGAAAGAGATATTTAAGCACATGAACTACGTAATGTACACAATACAAAGTGATTTGACTTCGACCAGCTTAAAAATCTCAGTTTCCTGATAACATAATACGAGTTAAACTACAATTTATAAATTAGAAATGATTTCTTAAATTACATTAATAAATTTTTCATTTTGACTTCATTACAAATTCTCTGCATTTGAAAAAAGTAATTTTGAATTCCTGGGAAAGATATTTTTTCCGTGATTGAAGTGATTGAAACTAAATCACTCGGACGCATGGTATTACAAACTGAACAGTCAACATCTCAACAAGTTCCTATTATGTTATAAGCTTCTAAAAAAAGGTACAATTATTAATACTTCAAACACTCTAGATTCAATGAATAGAAAAATTCTTCCGACTGTTTTTTTTTGTATTTTCATTATACATATTATATGAAACTACTGATAACCGACCCTCAAATGTGGGTCAAAAATACAAATTTTCAATCCTCTACTTATTTTCTCCCTCTGCTGAAAGAATGGTTTAACTACCCAAACGAAACTACGAAATTGTAGGTACGAATTTTACTCGCCCTCGGCTCGCTTAACAAACAGCACCGAGGTGAAAAATCTTCGCTTACTACCCTTGTTCAGTAACATGATATTCCTGTTTCCTATATTGGCATTACTGCGCATTGCTTGTATGGC
The DNA here is from genome assembly GCA_009761765.1 of Phenacoccus solenopsis. Lineage (NCBI taxonomy): Eukaryota > Metazoa > Arthropoda > Insecta > Hemiptera > Pseudococcidae > Phenacoccus > Phenacoccus solenopsis. The sequence goes on from CM019755.1 coordinate 44,191,973, forward strand.
AATACTGCTAAGGAGTTTGATGCTTTTCCAAACCCTTCATACTGCGATAACTTTAGTGTCTTTAGTTAATGGGCGGTCTTGCGCTCCTAAATCGATGCGAGTACATTGTCGGTAGGTTCTGAATAAAATGTACTTTTGTAAATAATCGATAATGTACACTCTGTTTTAGTAGTGAAATGTTTTCTTTTTTTTCACTCAACGTTGATATAATGTAAGTACTTATATCATCTACATGCATTTATAGATAGTTAACGCTCAAAACGCTATTTCTAATCTTAAAGTTATTACATAAATGTTCTTGTTATTGATTCCTTCTTTAGAAATCAAGTTTTGTTCGCAGATCGTAATTGAGGAATGATTTTTCGGTACTCAGTTTCTTTTGCTCCACATGTTTAGCTAATTTTTATTACGCAACTAGCCTTCTTAATATGAAAACTATATGCTTTGATGAAGGTACACCGCTCACGCTTTTTGAGCAAAGGAAGAAGTTCGATTTATATATTTATGTGATGATGGAGTATCTCTTATATATACACAGAATTTATATGATGTAAGATACAATCATCTTGGTACATGAAAAAAGTAGATAATACATGATTGTAAATTTGAATTGATGAAAAATGACAAAACAACAATAGGTATCTATGTAAAATCATTTTTCATCCTCACTCACTAGATGTGCCTATCGAGACTTCGGAAAGCTTTTGATAAATTTTTGTTGATTACAAGGTTCAAAATTTGATATTTTTATTTTGAAAGAAAGTTAGCCACACCGTTCATAAATTCATAAATCATAATTATTATTATTATAATTATTATCATCTACGTACCATATTTCTTTTTTACTTGCGACTTTCGCTTTCATCGTTTAATTCACATCAAGTGTAACTTATATTTACTTAGGTATGTTTAATAAATGTGTGCATATAGCTTATGTATATTTAACATTTGATTGCTTTTAATGACGTACAACATTTATGTAATATATATATACTTAGGCGTAAATATCTAATATAACTATTCTTTCCTCTCCGTAAATATTGCGTGGTAATAGAGTTTACTTGAAGAGTAATTCGCGTTAACGTGAACCTACTCAAATACTGGCATCTCATTACAGAGTGAAATTGTGAACCACGATGAAAAGTTTCATTAATTTTAGTTCAACATAATCCATATTTGTACGCATACCATACGAGTAAGCTACCTATATGAACTTTTTGTTCATCATACTTTTTCATAATTTTTTATGTTTAATATATTTTTATTATCTAAGAATGTCGAAACGCAAAGCTAGCAGAAATTCAGTGTTGTTATTATATGCGATCGTAATTACGATCTCAGTTTGTTGCTATGTGAATTCTTTGAACGGAGAATTTGTGCATGACGATATTCCTGCCATAAGTGTGAATCCAGATGTCATAGGAGTCACCACATTTTCTCAGCTTTGTAAAAATGATTTCTGGGGAACTCCAATGAGTGATATGAATAGTCACAAGTCATACAGGCCATTAACTGTATTCTCTTTCAGGTGAGTATAATAAAGTTCATAATGATAAAACAATAATTACCAACGCAAGAAATTATTGCTTTACTTTGCTTACAACATTTAACCAACTCTGAACGTCAGTCTATTTTCAGGAATATGTGGTTAGTTGGAGTTGAAAATCGTTGTTTTCTGTTCGGTGTTTTTGGTATTCTTATTCTGGACAGACTATAATGTTAAAAATATTAATTGATTCCCAACAAATTTATTTCATTCATCAAGAATCTTGTCTACAACACCAAAAGAATACCCATCAACCATTAGAGGATCAGTACCATAGGGAAATATTTAAAAAAAGGAAATTTCCATTTATTTGGGAATGTTGTAAAATATTCTTTGGCTTTCAAAAACAACATTCTTATACTTTCTTTCTTTTATAATTTTTATTTTATTTTATATGACATGTGGCGGATTCGAATACGTGCGTAATTATTATTATGCAGATTATAGTAAAAATATACCGTCTAATGAGAAATTACTTCTCAGTTCTCACATTTTTTCTTGTAAACCATTTAATAGGTTTCTGTTCGTCTACTCTGAATTTTAAAAACATGTTGCGCATCGCTATAACTGCAGCTGTAATTTTCTCATTCATGTTATTGTGAAATTGAATTAGGTATGAATTGGAGAGCGAAAAAAAGAATAAGAAACATTTATTTGAGTACCTAAAATATAACATTGTATTAGCCCTTACCACATTAATTCGAAAGAGTCTAAATTAAGCCTATACTGCGCATACGATCAATAAATTGCACATTTGTTGTTCATGTTTGAAAATGACTAAAATTGTTACTATTTGAAAATAATTTAAATACCTTTAGATCTCCAAAATTAAAAGAAAGGAGGTTAAATTTTTTTAACTTTTTGAATGTCAAAATATGATTTACACTAAATATGGTCCAGGTCCACCCCTTTTGACAACATCCAGTTAATTTGGCAATGGCTTGTGCAAAAATCCGCTAAATTAAATTATGGGGAATACCTACTTCAAATCAATTCATTAAAACCAATATCACAATGCTAAGCTCGAAAATTAGATTCCAATAAAAATTTTCATCATTTAATTAAAATTCATTTCTACAGCTTCTAAAAGTGATTAAATTTTTAGTAAATTACATTTTTAAATTAATAAAATCATTGATCCAGAATTATTTCGAAGTGCACTGAAAGGTTATTCACAGGGGTGTTCCCATGAAATTTTTGAGAGGAGGCGGCGTGGCTGTAAATTATGAGTGAATTTTCTCTTGAAAAAATTTTTTTCCTCTAAAGGTCATAAGTCACCCTCGCTCGCTTCACTCGTGACCATATTGTTTTAATTCATAATATAACTGAAATAAAGGTATAAAAAATACAAAAAAATTCATTTTGAGCATTATGTAATAATATTAAGTGCAACGTCTTTATGAATTAATAATTTATTACATATTAAATATATTTTTTTTAAATTTCCGCACTTTTTTCATATGTACTACTTTCTTCATCTTTTTAAGAGCGAAACCCTATTGTAATCATTTTTTCGTTTCTCTCAAGAATCACAAACACCAGACGAGATAATATTGGGAATGATTCATTTTTTTATTTTTTTGTTATTTAGTTTGCATGAGATGATTACATTTTTATTACTAAAAGCAGTAAATTGCAATATTTTTTCTGAACATTTATTGAAATAATAAAAATTCGAGTTCACTATTATTTAAAATAATATTAATGTAGAAGTCAATCTTCCGCCTGGCAGGAACGCCGTTGTCTTTAAAGGCGAAGAGGCAGAAGGCGTTTTTGGAACTTTTAGCCAACACAACGCCCTTTTTTCACCTTTGTTTTAAAAGGTGTAAAGGTGAAAAATAAGCCAGATATAAGGCGCAAAGGCGTCTATAAAGGCGAGTGCCTTATATCTCGCCTATTTTTCACCTTTACGCCTTTTAAAACAGCTCCATTTCTCTGGCCCCTCAAGTATTTGCTAGGGGCTTGAAATTATGCACATCGTTAGTTCTTCGTTAGCGATCGTTAATGCTCGTTAGTGCACGCATTATTTTCGTTCTCACCCCTGAGCGTAGATCTTGAATGGGGGCTGGGGAAATGGCTGCCCCCCAAGTATTAGCTAGAGGGATGAAATTGTGAACTTCGTTAGTGCTTCTAGGGGCATACCGAGGACATTCTTCAGGGGGGTTGGGGATAACCAAAAATTGCCAACTAATACCATGAAATTTTACCAACTGTTGACCTTTTTTTTTTTTTTTTTTTAGTCTTCAAAAAATTTAAAAAATAGCTGTAATAATACTGCGAAAGTGGCCAAGCTTACCAACTTTACGCTAAAACTCCAAATTTACCAACTTTCCAAAAGCCAAGGGGGCTACGTCTCGTCTCTGGTTGTGCGCTGCGCTATACATGATATAAGTTGGCATCAGTTCGAATTTATTCGAGTTCTTCTTTTCCCAAAACAAACTCAAGTTCCCCACTTCGCGTTGAACAATTATAAATTTCCCAACTTTTCAAAACACCTGGGGGCAGCTCCCCCCAGCCCCCCAGTTACGCGCCTGAGTGGTTTGTTAGTGCTCGTTAGTGCACGTTTTTTTGTATTCACTCTATGCATAGGTTTTGCCACAAATTTTTTCACAAAATTGTAATTTTCACAGGAAAACTGATAACCTTGATCCATCAAAATCAAAATTTCACCTCATAAGCCCCAAAATTGCAAGTTTTGTTACGTTTTTTAGCTTTCCTGTAAAAAATCAAAAATGGCACTTCGACCATTTTAGCATTACAGGTTCGATATATTCTTGTACCTATGAACAGCTTACAAATTTAGAGATTCACGAGGTTTTAAATTTTTTTTTTCAACGTTTAGTTTTTGGTAAAAAAGAAAGGAAAAAAACATTTTAACAAAAAAACGCGTCCGCTCACCACCCCTAAAGAAACTGTTTTTCACTAACCTTGTTAACGATTTCCTTTTGACTAAATTATCACATAGTTATAATTTGTAGGAGGCGGAGAATCGCCAAAAGCGTTATAATAATATACATTATGTATTGGCAATGATATTGTCTGAAACGAAATTTGGTTGAACCTAATTTATTTCAAGTAAATACATAGTTATTATGCCATTGAGAAATTGAGTAGTACATAATTATTATGAAGTTTAATAGAGAAGGGGGAATGGGAGGGAGCACTGACAAAAATAACGAGTGCACTAACGAGCACTAACGAAGCACTAACGATGTGCACAATTTCAGCTCTCTAGCTAACACTTGGGGGCAGCCATTTCCCAAGCCCCTCATTCAAGATCTATGCTTGCGGGGGAACACTAACGAAAATAATGCGTGCACTAACGAGCACTAACGAAGCACTAACGATGTGCACAATATCAACCCCCTACCAAATACTTGGGGAGCCAGGGAAATGGAGCTTTTTAAAACGAAGGTGAAAAAATGGTGCTTTTTAGTTAAAAGGTGCCAAAAACGCCTTCTGTCTCAGGTCTCTTACGTCGCCCCCCCCCCCAAATGCGAATTGGGAGTTGAAATCTTGTGTACAGGTTGTGCTGTGGTTATGCCACGTTGTGCCGTCAATAATTCGCATTGTGCTCCCACATGAAAGGGACTTCAGTGGATACTGCCCCCTCCCCCAAAATGAGATTTGAGAGCTATAAATTTTGGAGTAAATTGTGCCCACGTTGTGCTGCCTTGTGCCATCATTTTTTAGCAAACTACCGTCAACTCCCCCCCCACATCATTTCTACATCAGCCCCCTGCAATGTGATTCAAGACCTACAATTTAGGGAACGAATTGTGCTCACATTGTGCTATTATGTGCCGTGAATACTTACCTCCTACACTTACCTTACTTGTAGGGTGTTTAAAGACCTCTATAAGGGCCGGCAAGTTTGAGAGTTAAAACTTGGTTGCTGCATTGTGCTCATATTGTGCTGCGTTGTGCTGTTAGTATTTTACATTGTGCTCCTATACTAAGGTGTTTAAAGACCTCTATATAGGGCCAGCTCCCCAAATAAAAGTTTGAGAGTTGAAACTTGGATAGCGAATTGCGCTCACGTTGTGCTGTGTGGTGCTTTTAGTATTTTGTTTTGTGCTATTATTGTAATGTGTTTAGAAAGCTCTATAAGGGGTCAGGCTCCCAAATACAAACTCATGAGTTGAACCTTGTGTAGTGAATTGTGCTCACGTTGTGCTGCGTTGTGCTCATAGTATTTTACATTGTGCTGTAATTCTAAGGTATTTATACTCCTCTATAAGGAGCCAGCCCCCCAAATGCGGGTTTAGGAGTTGAAAAATGGTTGGTAAATTGTGCTCACATTGTGCTGCGTTGTGCTTATGGTGTTTTATATTGTGCTATTATTCTAAGGTATTTTATAGACCTCTATAAGAGGCCAGCCCCCCAAATTCGAGTTCAAGACTTAAAACATAGGTAGTAAATTGTGCTCTCGTTGTGCTGGGTTGTGCTCATAGTATTTTATATTGTGCTACCATTATAAGGTATTTATAGACCTCTATAAGAGGCCAGCCCCCCAAACGTGGGTTCAAGAATGGAAACATTGGTAGTAAATTGTGCTCACATTGTGCTGCACTGTGCTTATAGTGTTTTACATTGTGCTTTAAGGAATTTATACTCCTCTGTAAGAGGCCAGCCCCCCAAATACAAGTTTGAGCAGTCAAATTATCAGAGCTCGTGAAATTTGTGAATTTTAGTTTTAAAAATTATCTATATAAACTGAAAAACTGTAATAAATTTCAAATTCAAATCTAAAAATTAAACCTCACAAATTTCATATAATTATGCCCACATATTATAAATTTTTCAATTAATATGTCTATTTTACATTATAAACGTCATACCTATAAGAAAAAACTCTAAAAATTCACTTTTTTTAATTCTATTGTAAACCTCATTAAATTTCTTATAAGATCATGTTTTCAAAACTTAAAGTTAGCAAAGAAAATTTTGAGTAACATAGATGTAAAGTTTGAGATCTACGCATCTTTCGGCTTTAAACGAAATTTATGTTGAAAATATTTGCATAAAATTAATGAATTTATGTATCATTAGAAAGTTTGTGAAATTTTCTTTAATATACAAGTTTCATAGCCCTATGTTAATCTTGAAAATTTCGAGTATTTTCGTTTTAACATAGTCGCAACACTTTCGTACATGTTGAGTATATGAGGAATGCAAACAATGTCCCCCTACCTTATGTACGTCAAACCATCGACCATTTATACTGTGAGTGAAACTAATTCCTTACACATCAGCGCAGAAATCTGGTAAAAATGTCGTTTTACATAATGTTGTAATCAATATCAAAAGCATATAGAATTGTCTTTCCTTAAGAATTTAGTTTTCAGGAATATGTATGCCCCAAACCACGTGTTTTCAGTGCTAAAAATATTTTAATACACGGTAAAAGAAAATGATAATAATCACAAATCGAAAATTATTTTTTTAATTAAACAACATGAAGAAATCTTTAACATTTAATGAATAAGTTGGCAAGTAATAAGTACTTCTACGTGAAGGTATTTATTAATACTTTAGTAAGTACTTGGTGCATAACATAAAAGTTACTTACTATAAGATCATTCCATTCATGACGTTGTTTTCAATATTATAATAGGTGTTGGTGTACAGCGTTGTACTGTAGTTGGTAAAAGTGACGATTCATGATAATTATAGAAAAGTTTGAAACTTTTAGAACAAAACTAAACACAGTATAAATACCTTAGAATTACAGCACGATGTAAAATAGTATGAGCACAACATAGCACATCATAAGCACAATTCACTATGCAAGTATCAACTCCCACGCTTGTATTTGGGGGGCTTGCCCCTTATAGAGGGTTATAAATACCTTATAATAGTAGCACAATGTAAAATACTATGAGCACAACGCAGCACAACGTGAGCACAATTTACTACCTATGTTTCCACTCTTGAGCCCTGATTTGGGGGGCTGGCCTCTTATAGAGGTCTGTAATTACCTTAGAATAATAGCACAATGCAAAACACCATAAGCACAATGCAGCACAATGTGAGCACAATTTACCATCCATTTTTCAACTCCTAAACCCGCATTTGGGGGGCTGGCCCCTTATAGAGGAGTATAAATACCTTAGGATAGTAGCACAATGTAAAATACTATAAGCACAACGCAGCACAACGTGAGCACAATTCACTCCAAAATTTATAGCTCTCAAATCTTATTTTGGGGGAGGGGGGCAGTACCCACTGAAGTCCCCTTCATGTGGGAGTGTGGTCAGGGGTAGGTTGGTAAGTAATGGTGGCACAACGCAGCACAACATGAACACAATTCACTCCAAAAGTTATAGCTCTTAAATGGCGTTTCGAGGGCTGGTCCCTAAACAAGTACCCCTTCTGTACCCCTTAGGGTAGTGGCATAATGTAAACTAATGACGGCACAACGTATCACAACGTGAGCACAATTTGTATGCAAAGTATCAGCACTCAATTCGCACTTGGGGGTGCTCGCATTTCACCAGCCTCCCATTACGTTCTCAGAATGGGGGGGGGGGGGAAAGCACAATGCGAATTGTTGACGGCACAACGTGGCACAACCCGAGCGCAACCTGTACACAAAATTTCTACTCTCAATGCGGATTTAGGTGGGCCGACGTAATGGACCTTTCTGTCTCTTGGCCTTCGCCTCATCGTTCGCCTCTATAGACGCCTTTGCGCTTTATATCTCACCTGTTTTTCACCTTTACGCCTTCTTAAACAACGGTGAAGAAAAGGCGTTTTTTAGTTAAAAGTGCCAAAAACGCCTTCAGCCTCTTCACCCTTAAAAATGTGGTGTCTTTTCCAGCCGCGTGAAAGGCGTAAAGACATTGTATGTTGCACACATATATTTAAAAAAAAAAATCAAAGAAACGAAAAATTAAAAAAATGAAAAGAATATATTTGAATAAAATTTAATGACTATAGAACACTTTTAATTTGCCTTATACATTGTGCCCTTACGCCTCTCTTGTTACCTCCCAAGATCTTTCCGCGCTTGAATAGGCAGCATTCATACTATAAATGAATACGTATGTGTTAAGATATAGGTATATATTGGTGTCAACTTTAAAACAAAAAATCGAATATTCGATTTCTGAAAAAGTATTTGATTCGAATAATATTCGAATATAAGCCATTTTGAAATTTGATATCGAAGCAATTGGAATATTCAAATATGAAAGCGAATCGAATATTCGAAGCTTCCATAGCTAAGAAATTCAAATACGCAAAACAATCGAATATTCCAATAAAAATGTTTCAAAATATGAGTGATATCCGTTTAAAATGAAAATTGTAAATTTTCATTATTTTTTACGTAAGATGTAATAGTTGAAATTTTAAATTCATTTTCGTTGTTGTCTAAATCAATGTGTCTAGAATGAATTCCAGACAAACGGGTTTCCAATAAAGGATTGTTGCCATAATTATGACATTTCGGATTCGCATAACATATGCTGGGCTTTTTCTTTATTAATTTTCTTAAAATACTTCCAAATCACTGAAGGCGCCGCATTGATTGCATTAAAGATAAACTCAAAATGAAAATATCACTAGTCTACGCAATGATGACGAAAATCAATCAAATTATTATTTTCTTAGTTTCGTTTTCGTTGTTTTCTTTACATTCGTTGAATAGACCTGAGTTTTTTATGCTCTAAGCAGAGCTGATACAATGAAGACAACAATGCATTCCTCAGGGAAGGGTAGGGGTGAGCGAAACCTTGTAGAATGCAGAAAATAGTAGAATAAGAAAAAACGAAAATGTCTTATCTACGTATTGCCTCGTGTGTGGTATAAAACCTTCTAAAACTGCCCTCATAGAAAAAAACTAATAGTTCATAGTAATTACTATTACTACTACTATTACTACTAATAATTATTAATACGGAAAAAACAAATAAATTTATGGTTTAAAAAATATAAATTGACTTCTAGAACGTCAAAGAATCTTCCTAAGCATCGAGAAATGGAAAAATTAAAAAAAAAATTATAAATTTTCTCGACACTCGGTAGGGTTTGAAGCTGTCGCATCTTGCTCGGTAAGTCATTACCACTCTTACATAGCTACTACTCGCCGACGTGATACCTAGTTGGTTTTCTTAAACATTCATTTTTGTGGTCAGTCAAATTTTTCGTTACTTACTTCATCTTTATGACATATAACTTGAGGTGTGAATAAACTGGTAATTTTTTATACTTATTATTCTCTTAATAGTACTCAACAGCTAATAATATTTTTTTGTAAGGACTTTCAGAATATTTTCTTCTTTAAATAACTACACATATTATTATTGTTTAAAATTTGAATTAACGCATTATTACTTCACATAATAGTACGTACAATCTAGGAATTTCTACATTCTTCATTGATAACAATTTTTCACATATAAATACCTACCTAGGTACCTAATTACCTACCTGACTTCCAAAATACTTCAAAATTTTCACATTTTTTCACGATTACCCATAATATACTTGTGCGTTCTTCATATTGTACTACAAGTTCTTAGTTTACTGTTACTTGTTGGAGTAGCTTGACTATACTATTTGTTTAAAATACTAGGAGTTTCACTACTAGTTCCATCTCATACCACTAGTAGCACTAGCCCTACTACTATCTTGGAATAGTAGTACCCTTAACCATTATAGGCCAATGCATTTAGACATTGAGGTCGGAAAAATTCCCATCAAAGCGATTTTTGGTATGGTTGTTAGGAACACCATTCCAAACAACATAGTAAAAGTCCTGACCCCTAAGTGTGGAGCGTATCCCCCCAGGGGGGAAAATGTCCCCCCAAAATCAGTTTTTGGCCCTTATCTCCTCTGCATTTGGTCGTAGCGCAAAAAGGTTTCAATAAAATTTATTCTCCTTTCAATTTCCCATAAAATGAGGCATAAACCATTTTTCAAGGAAGAACGAGTGTGGAGCTATGGCTTCCTAAAGATGAGTGGTTTGGAGGTGTGTTATGAAAAGTCGCTATAAAAAAGTATTACGATTATTATAAATTGTTTTAATGGTTATATATTATATTGAAGCCTAAGATAATTTTCCCTGACAAATCGAAACCACCCTCCTCTTCCCCACCACCATTATCAGAAGAACCCCCTTCCGTATAATGAATTTGTTTTAATGACACAGCCAATTTATTCTAATTTCGACATAGAAAAATTACACCAAATATCTACGAGTCGCGCGTGCTTTTCGTATCCTTGTTGGGGGAGGGAGCAGCCTATATTGCGACACGATAATACTGTTTCTTGTAGCGTTCGCTCAGGGTGAGGATTGTTGGGGCACGACAATACTACGCATTTGAGGTATAAAGTACAGTTGCATTACGATGTCAAATGATGAAGCTCTATTTTTTATATACTAGCGAGTAGGGTACCTAGCTCTACTATTCCCTTGAATATTTCCGATGAGTTGGAAGTGTGTTTCTTACGAATTTAGTTTACAATCAGCGGCGGGAGGAAAAGTCATAAGAGCATAAAAAAAAAATGTAGATGAAGACAAATTTTTAGCGTCAATGCTTCAAGTCGTGGGCCCTGAAAAAAATTTGGGCCCGGGAAACCGCCCATCTTCCCAAGGCTCAGGCCTGTTTACAATGGATGATATGTTGAAGTGTTTTATTAGTAATATTCAGTAACTGTTACTAAAAAAGGATTAGATTCCTCCTTAGAAGCAAGTAAGCTTTGGAATGATCCTCCGGAATTCGCATCTAGCAAATACGGGCCTGGCAAACCCAAGGCACCCAAGCTAGCTCTGGCATCATTTCTTATGTCTCCATACCAGAACTATTCCTTCTTCAAATCTCCAGAAACTCCGGACTACAGCATGTGCCAGAGCAACTGTGGTTACGGGAGCGGGCTTTGCAACCTTGGAAAGTTCCACCTCTAATGACATAATTTATCCTAATGGTCCCAAAGCACACTCTGTTGCTGGATTGTCTATTCTTTCTACAGCCAATCATTCTTCAATCACTTTCCATAGCTTGACCACGGGTACATGTGGCAGCTCATCAACATAAAAGTTGAATAAAAAGCCTTTAAGGGTTTGTGAGTCCTGCTACATCAGATTTTGTAAGTGCTCCATCTGAGGCCTTAAAATCAGGCAGTTGAGAAAGGAAATACAATATAATTCTATTAATAAAAGTGGTATGGTTGCATAAGTTGGCGCTCCAAAAGGGAACCCTTATTGACACCATTCCACTCATGTAACTGATAACTGCACAGTTAGTTCTTTTATTATCAGCCGAAACTCCTATGGGCCCCTGATACATAGGTGATAGTGAGTTATGGGGCACAATAAGCTATAAATGCCCAAAGTGGCCAGTGCTTGTAGCACCCAATTAGATCCGAACATGAACCTTCGTAATGATGGAAAACATGAATTTTTAGAAAAAAAAAAAAATGCGAATGTAACTGTGCATATCGTACCCTCAGTGCAATAAGGCCACATCTCAAAAAAAATTGCAATTACAAGAAAGCCACATCTCAAAAAAGTACTTCTTTTTACATACATTTTTGGGTACAATTAATGTAAATCGATAAAAGTGTGACAGATAAACTAAATTAGCTCATTTTACTCCAAAAAAGTATAGGAAAAGGGTACCTTTTTGTTGAATTTTTACATGCTTTTTTTGAGATGTGGCCTTATTGCACTGAGGATGCGATATATTGTGCCTAATGTTGCATCGTAATATAAGCCGCCCCCTCCCTCCAAACAAGGATACGAAAAGCACGTGTAACTCGTAGATGTTTGGTGTAATTTTTCTATGTCGAAATTAGAATAAATGGGCTGTGTCATTAAAACAAATTCATTATACCGAAGGGGGGTTCTTCTGATAATGGTGGTGGGGGAAGAGGAAGGTGGTTTCGATTTGTCAGGGAAAATTATCTTAGGCTTCAATATAATATATAACCATTAAAACAATTTATAATAATCGTAATACTTTTTTATAGCGACTTTTCATAACACACCTCCAAACCACTCATCTTTAGGAAGCCATAGCTCCACACTCGTTCTTCCTTGAAAAATGGTTTATGCCTCATTTTATGGGAAATTGAAAGGAGAATAAATTTTATTGAAACCTTTTTGCGCTACGACCAAATGCAGAGGAGATAGGGGCCAAAAACTGATTTTGGGGGGACATTTTCCCCCCTGGGGGGATACGCTCCACGCCTAAAGGTCAGGACTTTTAGTATGTTGTTTAGAATGGTGTTCCTAACAACCATACCAAAAATCGCTTTGATGGGAATTTTTCCGACCTTTGGTGTATTTCATGTCTAAGTGCATTGGCCAATTACTAATAGTTCCATAAAATACTACTAGTATCACTTGTAGCATCTCGGAATAATAGTAGTCTTACTAATCGTTCTATAAAATACTACTAGTATCATTACTATGGTTACTACTACCACTTGAAGTACTATAAGTTGAACTTTCAACTACTAGTTTTCTTAAAACTATTAGTTTTTTTCTATGAGGGTGATTAATGATTACCTATTAAAAAATGAACTTATGTTCATGAAGGGATTGTTCAAATGGAATTGAATTTTCGAAGCGAATCGAATAATCGAAGCAAATTTTATTAACGAATATTCGAAAATAAAAAATCAATTCTTCGATTTGCGTTGACCACTAATATTGGACCATTTTTTGTTTTTTATGAATATTTGATTTGATTACAGATTCAACAATTGGTTGTTTGGTTTGCATCCATTTTGGTTTCACTTTGCCAATGTTCTTCTACATGCCTTATGTAGTGGTTTATTCACCAGAATCGCTTTTGTTATTGCGGGTTTACAGATACAGTTTGCTGTACTAGCTGGAGCTATGTTTGCTTCTCATCCAATTCATACAGAAGCGGTAAAAATTAATTTTGCACTATTATAACTTTAGTTTATGAGTGCTCACCCCCATGGAAGAAGTAATGATTAGTATGATGAGGACTTCCATCTCTTTCTCTATGTGGGGATCGATCACATCTTCTCATGTTACTGATTAGTGACCATATCATCATATATATAAAATTACAAGAAAAAAATAACAACAAAAATAGGGCCAAAAATATGTTGTTTCAATCGCGCAGCCTCTCCTAATAGACAGATTATATAATTTTTTTTTTAAATCGCAAAAATTATGGAGATATGTCATCAAGCAAAAAAAATTGAAAATTTTAATCAGAGAGTGAGCAAGGTAGTGCCCATTTGTGCATTTCCCCAAATTTGGTATTTGGGCACGTGATTGGAAGTAGTTAGAGCAAAGCTAACGGTTTGCATGAATTTCCTGGATGACATCTCTGAAACCGATACTCAGTTGTAATTAACGTTCATTTGATATTTGCACCGTTCGACTTTTAGTTGGCAAAATTTCGCGATTTTTAATTTTTATTTACCTTAACGATTTTTAAATTTCGAATATTCGCGAACTTTACGATAGAATTGTTCTAACAAGAAGTATTTTGTAATAGTTTGGGTGAACCGATTCTACTACAACAAATGCTCCATCGAATTACGTTGAAGTTTTGTGGCTTCACTTTTGTAGGCCTTCGGAAGTGGGTGACGCTTTAGATAGACCATATCGTTAGGTTTTAGTTGAATGATGCGATGGGATTTTTCGGTGTGGAGTTTGCGTCGATTAACGTTTCGTTGCAGGTTTTCCATAGCAATACGTTTATAGTGCGGTCCACAAAACTAGACCCTTATGTTTATACACAAAAAACAAAATTTTCGCGTTCATAAGAAGGAAGTTGCCAAATCTCTTAAAATTAACCAGCTATTTTATCAAATCGAATTGTGATTCGCATCAGAGGTTCGCTCATCATTCATTTTAATAATCATATGTTGGCACGGACGTTAACTATAATACCTGGATATTTGGCTGCGTGTAAATAAAACGGTTCTGAAATAGAAATATAAGCCACGCCCACCGCAACGTTGCTTTAAACAGTATTAAAATTCAAAATTATAAGCCACCACCACCGCAACGTTTTGCGATCAGCCAAATATCCAGATATTATAGTTAACGTCCGTGTATGTTGGGTAAAAAAGAGAACGATTTCGCACTTTTTTAAATAACTACATTTTTTTCAACCAAAAAACAGATGGCTACCATATTTTTATTTCCATAATTATTAATAATAGATATGACAACAAAGTGCTTATCAGGAGGGTCTAGTTTCGTGGACTGCACTATAATCACGGACGTTAACTATAATACCTGGATATTTGGCTGCGTGTAAATAAAACGGCTCTGAAATAGAAATATAAGCCACGCCCACCGCAACGTTGCTTTAAACAGTATTAAAATTCAAAATTATAAGCCACCACCACCGCAACGTTTTGCGATCAGCCAAATATCCAGATATTATAGTTAACGTCCGTGACTATAATAGTACAGTGATTTACTTTGTCAGTTCCACCAAGGATTGTATTGACATCGTCCAAGAATCTCTTCTTTTTCATAAGCTCATATGGTATTACATCCGTTGAGGATTCCTTAGTTAAGTTCATCTTAAACTCAACGTCCTTTAGGACTTGCGCCCATTTCTTATTCTAGTTTACATCCCATCTGGAAAAAGTGTTCAACCTGCGGGATTTTTTGCGGACCGAAAAATTCAGCTGGCAATAGGTAGATATAGGTTGGGCATTAGGAAATATGATGATTTTAGCGATAGTCGCGGTCACAATGGGGGGCTGGGAACTAAAAACTTTCTTTTTTTGACCTTCAAGGAGACCAAAAAAAACTCAACGGGGTTAGAAAGGGAGGGGGCGTATACACTGAATATTAATATATGCAGTTTTTATGCAATTTTCGCCATTTTTCACACTTAAATTGCTCTATAATTATGTCCCAAAACCGAAAAAATCGCTCACATATTGGTAAAGAAACGCATTTCGAATTTACTGAACCCTCGTTCTTAAAAATTTGTGGTAACAATACCTAGTAATTGCATATTGAAGTTGCGCATGTATGTAAATTCAGCTAAAAATGTATTTCTTCCACTTTTTCAAAAAGTAACCTTACGACTTATCAAAGGGGGTTAACATTTCTCGTAGAATTCAAAAGTCATAAGGAAAACCATTTTTAACCTTATCTGAGAAAATTTAGGGCAAAAATACAATTTTGGGACACATTAATTAGAATACTAATAATAGTGCAAGTAGGGTTTTGTTTGCTAAGTTGGCCATCAAGCTTAAATTTGGTATATACGTCCAGGGACGGATCGAGCGGGGGTTTGGGGGGTGCTCACCCCCAGAGGTTTTGCGCAGTCGGCAAAAGTCCGCAAATTGACATCGGTGATTCGACAATTCCTGTTTCACTTGTTTCAGTAACAGCGAAAATTTAACAATGAATAAATAAATCAAACAAAAAAACCTTTGTATTTGCGCACTGTTTTGCTCACTTTGCTCAAAGCTTTTCTATTCCCGAATTTTAGCTACTTCGGGAGTGGTAATGTTGCCATCTAAGAAGGAGATACTGAACGAGATTAATGAAAACTGATGTTCCATTAAAATTAATATTGTTTTAATTCAATTTCAGTTGATATTATATGCTTTAAATTTATCTCAAAATAGTGCTGGAGAATTGGAAACTGTAGAAGTACTCAGTCCCTTGACTGATAACAACTTTTTTCATTCTCAACAAAAAAAAAAATCCTTCTTAATATTTTTAAATTTATTATTTTTTTTATTGAATATTTTGTTTTTAATTATAACTTATTGTTTTTTCATCATTTAAAATTTTTTTTTTATTGTTTTGTTTTAAATTGTTGAATATTTTTTCGCCTTGGTTTCATTTTTCCCTTATTTATTCGAATCTGGGTTTTCTGTAGTTTTTTAGTTTTCAGGTTTTCATTTTTTTTTTTCGTTATACCAGGTGACTACTTGATTTGAGCACCCAAAGAGACAAAATTAGCTAAACGTGAAACAATTTAATATATTTATGTGTATTTTGACTACAAAAATATAATTTAAAATTTTGCATTTTATTTTACGATAGACGCTTTTAAGCATTAAATAAATTTAATTTATGTCATTTATTCTTGCTAATATCATTCAAATATATAATTTTTTATTTCTGTAAGGGTAAGATTTTTGCGCATGGTGTGCTCCAATCAAGTATTCACCCGGTATTTTAGCAATTATCTTCAGTTTGAAACATTGCTCCATTTTTGTACATTTGTTTTCATCTTATACTTTTTTCTTTTTTTCATGATATCTTTCATTGTTGCATTTTTTAGTTTTTGGAATTTTTCATTTTTAACAATATTATTGCTTAGTTTTTAGACTTCCCAACTTGTTTGTTTTCTAATTTTTGGATTTTTTTTATTTATAAAAATTTTTCAATTTTATTACGTTGTTTTGTAATATCGACTTTTTTTTTTAATTTATCCATTTTCCCCTCAATGTTTTCTTTAATTCTTGAATTTCCTTTCGTTTTTTTTTTTAATTTGAAAAAAATCAATTTTTAGATATTCTTTATATTTTTAGTTTTGCATTTAAAAAACATTTTTGTTCTTTTCTGATTTTTGTTTTATCTTAAGAAATTACTTCGTGACTTTGAAGGGTGTAATGTGTGTAGCAGTTTAAAGCCATGATCTCAAATTAATTATTTATAATTTATAATAATTTTAAAAATTCAACATTCGTTTTTATTCACCAGAATTCAAAATGATGCAGTAATATCCATTTTACATTATCATAGTAATTAAAATTATTCAGTGTATCACCTTCTAAGGCAGTTCGAAAAACGACTGCAGATGTTGGCTTCTTTGATTTTTTTAATTGCTTTTCTTTGTTCTTTGAATTCGTAGGTAAATATAAATGTGATATTGCTCGTATATCAAATTACAAATTAATCAATCGTAATCGGAAAATTGAAAATACCAGTTAGCATTTCTAGATTTTCACCCCCCCCCCCCCCAGAGTGCTAAGGCTCGGCCCGTCTCTGTATACGTCTGGTATAGCATGCTTAACAACGTACTAAAAGTTCATGCGAATCTGGTGTGTGCGACTGCTCATGATTTTTGAATTCTGCGCGAAACTTTAACCCACTTTGATAGGTCGCAAGGTTATTTTTTGAAAAAGTTGAAGAAATGCATTTTTAGCTGAATTTACATACATGCGCAACTTCACTATAAAATTACTAGGTATTGTTACCACAAATTTTTAAGAACGAGGGTTCAGTAAATTCGAAATGCGTTTCTTTACCAATGTGTGAGCGATTTTTTCGGTCCTGGGACATAATTATAGAGCAATTTAAGTGTGAAAAATGGCGAAAATTGCATAAAAACTGCATATATTAATATTCAGTGTATACGCCCCCCCCCTTTCTAACCCCGTTGAGTTTTTTGGTCTCCTTGAAGGTCAAAAAAAGAAAGTTTTTAGTTCCCAGCCCCCCATTGTGACCTCGACCATCGCTAAAATTATCATATATTCTAATGGTCCAACCTATATCTACCTATTGCCAGCTGAATTTTTCAATCTGCAAAAATCTCGCAGGTTGAACACTTTTTCGAGATGGGTTGTAGACTATTTTTCTTCTCGGCATAAATCCGAAATAAAGTGGAGATGGTAGGCATCACCCTTTCCATGGAGTTGAATAACGGCGATTATGTGGCTGTCTTAATGATTTGGACACCATGATCCTTCCAGTAATTATTCCAATATTCGGTTTGAAATTGTGGGCCGTTATCGCTGAGTATGTACCTAGGTTGACCATTCTCAGCTATCCACTGATTCACTACTTGGATGGTCTTAGTGGTAGTGGCACTGGAGTGACCTTAACATATTTTGAGAGTAGATCTTGGATTACAATGATATATCTGGCCTGGGAACGGGCCATTGGTAGGGGTCTGAAATAGTCGATTGCAATACAATCGTTTATAAGTTTTGGTGTATTCGCCTGAAGCGGACCAATGTAAGACAGATTTGCTTTTTTTATGCGATGACAAGTCTCTCAACGCTGAACTTAATTGTATGCTGCTGTAGTTAATCCTGGCCAATTGAATCTTCTTCGTACGAATCTGATGAGCTTGGTAAGACCTATATGTCC
This sequence comes from Phenacoccus solenopsis, assembly GCA_009761765.1. Lineage (NCBI taxonomy): Eukaryota > Metazoa > Arthropoda > Insecta > Hemiptera > Pseudococcidae > Phenacoccus > Phenacoccus solenopsis. The sequence continues at coordinate 44,210,593 of CM019755.1, forward strand.
GTAGAACAAATGGTAGTATTCTAGCAAGCGTTTTCGAAGGGATACCAGGATACATAGTTTACGCTCTATTTCGGCAACTTTGTTAGCCATGTAAAGACCGCTTTTTTTGGTGTAAACGAATTGGTGGATGCTTCCTTTGAAGCAGATGATGTTTTAAGGTATCAGCCCTTTGAAATGATTTTAGATTTTTGAGGTCGTCTATTAACGAAGCAAGAAACACATTATCGAACAGGTTCACATCGATAACTTCTTCCTCTTCATTACCATTGATGACATCATCAGAATCTCTCTTGGACTCGCGAAAGCGTATGTGCCACGGTATTAGATTTTCGCGATAGTGAAATTAAAATTTTCGAGAAAAAGGAACCATCGGTTTAGGCGGGATGGAAAGAGTTCTCTTCGCTCTAAAAAGACATTCGCAACATTGTCTGGCGTATATGCAGTGGCGATTAGCTTGAGTTCTGATGTGGTGTAATTTTTTCGGTACGACTCGAGAAACATATTGATCGAGCATTATTGTTGGAGTCGAACTGGACAGACTCGCATAGGTGAAGATGTGGAACGGCTGATTAAAATTTGGAGGCGCCAGTAGAGTTGCTTCGATGAGCGCCAAGTTTTCGAAGGCCGATTGCTGTCTACTCGTCCAAACGAATTTTACTCCGTCCTTAAGTAACTCGTTTAGAGGTTGGGAGTTCATCGTAATCGCAGGAATGTAGGCACGGTAGTAGTTCATGGTGCCTAAAAAAAACTGAAGGGCCTTTTTATTCGCGGGTGGAGGTATCCGCTCTATTCCGGCGACTCGTTTGGCATTCGGACGTGTACCGTTCTTATCGACAATCAAACCTAAATATTTGATTCGAGTTTTTGCCCATTGGCACTTTTTCAAAGCAAGCGTCATATGGGCATTTCAGATTTTTGTAAGAACAGTCCGAATGTGAGTAAGATGTTTGGACCAAGATGATGAGAAAATCATCACGTCATCAACGTAAGCAGCTACAAAGTCTGCTGTATCGGTAAGTACTCTTTGGAATGCTGCGATGAAAGCAGGCATCAAATCTTTCGTACCTTAGGGTACTCTGGCGAACTCGTAGTGGTTCCCTTCGTAACTGAATGCTATAAATTTTCGGTCCCTTTCTTCCAAAGGTATTTGCAGAAACCTGGAATCTTTCCATCGAAGTAAAAAACTTCGCACCTGACAATCGGTATTTCAGGTTTTCGATTTTAGGCACCTCTTTGGCATGCATTGCTAAATAGTCATTTAAGGACCTAAAATCGCCACAGGTTCTGCTAGAGCCATCCAATTTATTGACATAGACCAGAGGGATCCTATGTGGAGAAGTGGGCTCCGTTGTAATTCCTTCATCCAACCAGTCGCATCCACAACATTTTTCCAGGACATCGGAGGTGCATGGTATTTGCACCAAAGACGCGGTGGTTCCTTGATGCACTTTAATGCGTGAGTATATACTGAGCATTTACCAGTGTGACCCCTGAACATCTCTGAAAATTATTTTACGAGTGCTTGTAGCTCATCTATCTGCAAAGGTGTTAATTCCTCATTTTCGACCGTGAAATTCATTGTGGAGGAACTAACTGCTGATTTCTCTATGTTATTGCATTCGATTATCATAGTAGAGAACGGTGATAGGACTTCGGTCCCATCGTCAAGCACGCACTCGCTACCGATATCGATTTCGATGGCATCACGAATTTCTGTTATTTTAGTGATTTCTTCCACTGAAATTGTTTTCGTAGTCTCGAACGGAAGGTAGAGATCACCATTCTGATCAGGATACGAAAAGTGATGAGTAAGCTCTCAGAAATCCGTAGCCATTTTCAATCCCATTAAAACGTTTCGACCGAAGAGTATGCGCCTGTTGAGGTCGGGAATGACAGCTGCAAGTATTCGCAAAGGTCTACTCTGGCTGGAGAGAAATTTCGTGAATTTAAACTTTAGAGTGACGCATAGCTTAGGCTTGATTTTCTTTTTTCCTGCCGCGAGCGTGAAGCTTCCAGCGGAGGCATTCATAGGTAGCTTTGCGTGAATAGTTTCCGGACGTTTCTCCTGAATCATTTTATAGATACTTTCACCTATGAAGGTAAACGCAGGACCGCTATCGGCAAGTGCGGTCTCTATGTGATCGCCTATGGACAGCTGGAGCAGAGGAGGGCGATCCTCGAATACTCTGCTCTTTGGCAGTATGGGTTACCGGTAGTCATATCTTCCTCTAAATCGGACTGTTCATGACATACTGATATGTTTTCTCGCTTCTAAAACCAGGAACTCGCTGTGTGAGGTATAGGAATGAATTGAAGCATTTCATTCTGGCATCGTCCCTTGAGGGGAAGAATATTGCTGTATTTAATTCACATAGCTCTTTCCAAAACTTCGGATCCTTGTCACGATTTAGGACTGGAGCTACCTGCATCCTACATCCTACCTAGGTGTTAATATAAAAAATGAATTTTGAAAATATTTAAATTTTCCAATAAAAATCCTTTAAGTCAAAATCGAGAAATATTACCACGACTATTTTGATCGTGAATTTCTTTTAATAGGTAAGAACTTATTCACGTGGGCGCCACCATTGTCATACCGGAGGCAACGGCACCTGCTAATAAAATTTGAATATAAAAAAAGTAAATAAAATAAAAATTCAAATTCTCGTTACATTATCAGGCAGTTCAAATTACGTTAAATTCGAGATTAACTACGTTAAATAAAAAATCGAATTTCAAAATCATTCACCTTAATATACGCAATTAATCACTAAAAAAAAAAAATAAATAAAATTAAACTCGCGTAAAAGATATACGATTTCATAGGCGTACGATATTTTGCCTAACCAGTGGAACTTTAAGGAAGAATGTTGGAAAGAAGATAGAATACATCGGTGTTGAATAAATTGCAGCATTACTCCCATCGCAGGCGAACTAGTTTCTGTTGAGATTTGCACTACGTACTGTGCAACACGTCGTTCCGATAGTACCTGTGTGTTGTGGTATAATTAAGGAATTGATTTAATTCACTGTAGGCGTTGTCAGCCATATTAGACTAAAAAATTTTTTATTGATGAAATATTACTTTTACAATAAAAACACCATAAATTAAAAAATTAAAAAAATTATAAAAAATGCGCTGACGCGTTTTGGCGCACTGCCATCTTCGGAGCCTAATATGCCCACTGTGAAGATATGTGCACAGCACAGATAAGGCCGATGATAGCAGTGGGCACTGAAACCCACCAGAGGGCAGTATGGTGCCAGAAGGAAGGATGAAGCGATGGCTGAACTTCTGATGTGGTGGAGCTTGGGTGGGGGCGCACACCCGCCTAAGAGAAACCCAGGGGAGATGTAGGCTGGTTTCCAAGGTACCTCTGCTTGGCTGAAAGTAATGTCACAAGCAGTTCCCGGCCAAGCAGAGTCGTGTGCGGTAAAAGAGATTCCCCCAATAACAAAAAAAAAAGGGAAGGAGCCTCCTACCTCCACCTTCACCTCCGCAGTCCCTGTTAAAAACTTGAAAACTGAAAAAATAAAGGGAAATGAGAAGATAGTCGATTTTATTCTATATATTTAGCGATGATTTTGGCTTTTGAAAACATCATCAATACAGGCATTGTCAAATATACCATTGTAATGAGCGGGAAAAAATACTGTTAATTGATATATCACACCATCTATTTTAATATTGAAAAGGGGAAAGGGAGAGGGACAAAAATTAGTGCATCAGATAGCACAAACGATTGCCATCAAATTCAAATTAATCGAATTACATTCAACCCTTTTATACACATTTTCAATTTTCATTTCCTCAGCACCCCAACTTCTTTTTTGATTATCGCTTCTTAATAATCGTTTCTATTGAATCACCAGAAATTTCTCCATTCATCTATTTTGATTTTTCCCTCTATCTTTACTATTATTTTCGCGAACTTTCGCGAAACCACGAAAAAAGTATATATAGGGCCGCGCGGCACTTATCGCTTCACAGTGTATAGTGTATCATATATCTTGTGCTTGAAATTGTGAAACTGTGAAATTATGAAATAATAAAATAGTGTGTGATCGTGAAACTATGTATTGTGTAATTTTACGTGCAGTGTGAAATAAATAAAAATAAAAAATCAGTGTGTTGATTTTTTATAACACAATGCGTATATGTTGATTATCTTGTGCTGAACTGAACTCTATCAAGATATACTGAAGAAATCGATTTTGGCGAGCTGTGATCCACTTCGAAGGGGGCTTGGATATAGAGGATGGGTGATAATTTTTAATACGTTGTTTACGATGGTCTTTTTTATTGTATTCCGTAATAAACCATTTCTTAAGGTATGTATTTGAGTTATTTCTGTATGTGCTTAACCTGAAATAGTGGAAAAGGGGAAAGGGAGAGAGGGACAAAAATTAGTGCATCAGATAGCACAAACGATTGCCATCAAATTCAAATTAATCGAATTACATTCAACCCTTTTATACACATTTTCAATTTTCATTTCCTCAGCACCCCCAACTTCTTTTTTGATTATCGCTTCTTAATAATCGTTTCTATTGAATCACCAGAAATTTCTCCATTCATCTATTTTGATTTTTCCCTCTATCTTTACTATTATTTTCGCGAACTTTCGCGAAACCACGAAAAAAGTATATATAGGGCCGCGCGGCACTTATCGCTTCACAGTGTATAGTGTATCATATATCTTGTGCTTGAAATTGTGAAACTGTGAAATTATGAAATAATAAAATAGTGTGTGATCGTGAAACTATGTATTGTGTAATTTTACGTGCAGTGTGAAATAAATAAAAATAAAAAATCAGTGTGTTGATTTTTTATAACACAATGCGTATATGTTGATTATCTTGTGCTGAACTGAAAATTGAAGTTATAATAAAAATTTTATATGGCAGTAATTCATGTTCATTAGTTTATTATTAGTTATAATATTACAAACAATGTAAATGTTTACATTATCATTACAATGCCCAAAAGCTCATTCGCACTTCACGTTTTTGAAAAGATTCGCAATAAAAAGAATCGCCGATTTTTTAAAACTTGGGAATTTATGATTTATCAAAAAATGAGGTTCGGATTCCTTGCATTGCGATTCTTTAAAAAGTTGGAATCGGATTTTTTTTGCGATACGGAATCCGATTCGTTACGATTCTTTCTTGCGATTCGTATCGCGCCATCTCTGCAGTCTCATTTACATCATTGAGTCGCGGGTTCGTCGGCAAAACATTCCTGAAATTTCATATTATACAGTACATGTGTTGCACTGAAATTTAGAAAGCATACATGAACAATGTTAAGGATTGACAACGTTGCAATTTGGTGTGCGATATTCGTACTCAGTAGTTATTTGCAACTGAATTTTTTTGACTTTGGTATGATAAATTGCAAAATAACAATAAAGAGGATGATTCAAAAATTTGAAACTTGTTTTTCGTTTTGCAGGTAGCTGGAATTGTAGGAAGAGCTGATGTATTGGCTTGTTTTTTTTTCATCCTATCTTTCTTAACATACCATGAGTAAGTATCGAATTGCGTGAATTAAGTCCATGTTCCATTTTGAAATACATCTGTGTTACAAACATTCTAGCTCAATTTCATAAGAATATGAAAGAAGGTAATATTAATATCATAGAAGAACATAAAAAAACCAAGAAGAAGAATTACCTAATAAAAAATTAAAACTGAAGAAAAAAAATAATAAAGCATAAGATACTAATTTACATCGTTAAGAATTATAATCGAAATATGGAGTCAAAATAAGAAACAAAATATTCAAGATAAATCAAATTTATTAATCACTCCTCCCCATTAAACTGAACAAGATTTTGTTGCTTGTCAATTTTGCTCGCTTTCATGTTTTGTCATCTTGAATTCACTTAATGGTTGATGCCTTGGTGCATCTTCAATGTCTATCTGTTTCACTTGGTAACACATACTTGATCTTCTGATCTTTGTTTTATTTAAACTTGTTTTTTTTTTTTTTATATATAAACTTTTATGCCATGTTGCATTTTTCTCTTTTGTATGATTTTTTTTTAAATATTTTATTTCAAACATTATTATTTTTAGGAACAATTCCTTAAAAAAATCTTTGATTTTTTGAGGTAAACATTACCAATTTCGTTTAAACTATAATCATTCTTATCTATCATGCTTTGAAGTTACCTGTTGATCCGGAAGGGTTGTTTGATTTTATTTTGATCATTTATTTCAGTTAATGCGTGAAGAATTCTATGTATGTAAGAATAATAAGTGCCAAAAATTTTTAAATTTGTTCCAGGCATAATGATTATATTTATCCAATGCTAATAGTCCGGGCATTTTATGCTAAAGTTGGAAAAAATTTAGATCAGCAGTTTTTTTTGCGGGAATGTGCTCAGAAGGATCCCAGTAGTTACCCTATTACCCTATAAAACCCGAGAGCCCTAAGTAAAGTGGAAATTTTTTTGGGGGGCAGGGAAGTGAAATACCCGCTAAAATGAGTTTTTTCGCATTATTTTGAAAAATACCAAATTTGAATAAAAAATAATACCAAATTCGGAATCTACGTCCAATTCCCGATCCGATGATACCCAACACGACCCATTTCAAGTGAAATATGAGCCCTTAAGGGGGGGGGGTTCAAAATTTCGAATTTTCGAAAATCTCAGTTATGAGTTGAAATTTGTACTCGAATGATACTTTATCATACCACAACAATTTTTTATAAGTATGTAAGGGATTGCAAGAGCATTTTTACTCAACGCACCCATATCCACGGGAGGGCTATTTTAATATTACCGAAGCGTTCACATGCATACTGTATAGGTATACGTGTATTACATCAAGCGAAAATGTTTATTCATAAATAAGAGATTACTGCAGAAGCAAGATATTTTCATTTGTTCGAACTACCTTCGCGTTACATTTCTCCGTTAAATATTTTTTGTATTTTAACTTCAATAAAGTTAAGCTCGTCGGAATCATTTTTGAGCGCAGCACGCAAAGATGAAGCAAAGTGAGCTCAAAAATTTGTTTCATTTTTTTTGAAGTATTGCATGAATTGAAAGTTTCATTATATGTGACTATAAAGACATACCAAAATATTGAAGAAAAAAGTGGGAATAATTTTTTGAAGAATTTGGTGAAATGGTGTTCATCATTGTCTAAGGTTCGACATTCGAAATATTTATTTTTGGATTTTTTTCTTCAGAATGTGTTGGAAAATCAAATAATGCCAAAATTGCGAAGGCAAAAATTGTGTACCATTATTGCTCTCATCTGACGAAAGCGATGCTGAAGACGTTCAATTTTAATGTTTAACTAATTACTTTAAATTGAGGACGTAGATTCCGAATTTGGTATTATTTCTTATTCAAATTTGGTATTTTTCAAAATAATGCGAAAAAACTAATTTTAGCGGGTGTTTCACTCCCCCGCCCCCAAAAAAATTTCCACTTTACTTGGAGCTCGGTAACTACTGGTATCCTTCTGAACACATTCCCGCAAAAAAACTGCCGATCTAAATTTTTTCCAACTTTAGCATGAAATGCCCGGACTATTAGCATTGGATTGTGATATAGAAATTCGGGGGTATCCAACAAAATTAAAAATAAATTACGTTCACGCGTAATTCTGGGTTATTTACTTAATAATGATTGTGTAAAAGCCCCGTGAACGCATCATTTAAAGATTAAAACCAGTAACAACGATGTGGGTAACGTGTTGCATGTCGCATGTAATTCATGCACTGCGTGTATGCGCAGTTGTTCATTCACATTTTCGTATTAAGATGGTACGTTTTTAATTTTCGTTAAAGAGAGATATTCGAATCTTAAAAGCTGGATTTTCGATTAAATTTATATTTTGTAATTTAGATTCGACATGATCGCGATGTGATTTAGTTTATATACTATTCGCGTTTCTCTCTCGCGACAATGTGACCGCGTGAACGTTATTTGCTGCTGTTCAAGAACATTCAAAAGATAAGTAATTCGTAAGTTTCATGTCTTATTTTTATTAGCGTCGCCACCGTTCGACTTGTTCTGTCGTTCCTTTCATAATAAAAATAAATTTTAATTGTAATCTTTTTCGGATTTTTTTTATAGTTAGGAAAACACTTTGACGGCGTAGTGTGGTGCAGGTAACTGCACCAAGCCGCCTCATGTGGCTGAAGCTGTAACGGTCGGTTTCGGTGTGGTTCCGCTCGCCTTATTAGCGGGTGGAATTGCGAATTGAAATGAACTGTCGTTTAGGCGGGGGGTAGTACAGTGCATCGACGACGTACATTTAAGGCGACCGGCATGTCCCGACTGGACGACACCCAACGACATGTTTGGACGACACAGTGTGCACCACCACTGGTCGTCGCTTACCATTATATATTATTATTCCTTTTAAGATGTTCTTTGTGAACGCATCATATTAAGTAAATAAGATAGATCTACGACGGCAATTTTCATGTTCGTTTGTTTCATTCTTGTTAATTTTCCGAATTTTTTTGTCATTTTTTTTGTCTCCGCTTATTAATATTGCCGTACGATGTCGTGTTTTTTCTATTATTATTATTAACGTTTTTTATGCGGCACTGTTTTACGTACGTGCATATTTTGCCAAAGTGCACATCTGCTTGTGCGCATCATTTCTTGTTCTTGACGAACAGAAGTCAAGATATTTGAAAAAAAAATTCCTTAATAGTCAAACAGCGAGAAAGAAGCAGCTCCTGGTCGCCTCATTCTTCAGTCGTCGTGGGATAGGATTCAGCGTTCGTAAGCTTCAATTGCCGTACTCAATTTATGTTTGTAATGTATCATATATCGTGTATACCGATTGAAATATGTTTGTTTAAATAATAAAATATTTTAAACACGGTGATGGGTGTCGCTGGTACTTTACCCTCCACTTGGGAGAGTAGTTTATTTATGTAGAAGTGATCTGGGGTGGCGCCACCGCCAGCATTTAATCCAAAGAGTAGGGAGGGGGTGTCTACAAGATTTTAGTTCATGTTTTATTTTATTTTATTTTTTTATCTTGGTGGGTGTCTTTGTCAGAGAGATATTTTGCCTCCCGGGCAACAGACCCCACTGGAGGGGCAAAGTTAGCTTAATGGTGCCGGTGGCGCTACACTGTCAATTTAGATGTCGTATTGTGGGCGCTGGGACTCACAGTGCGTTGAGCGGATCTTCGGAGTGATGACTAGCTCTCACTTACGGCGATGATAGTCGCACCGCTCGCTACATAAATAAACTCCAACTTCAAAACTTAGCCTCGCGAAATTATGAACCCCCTGAGATCGCTCGCTTCTGCGTGGCGGGCATATATGTGGAACTAACCCGTCTGGGCCAATGCCACATGATAAACAATTAAACATAATCATTATGCCTGGAACAAAGTTTAAATAATAAGTGCCTAGGCACTTATTATTCTTACATACATAGAATTCTTCACGCATTAACTGAAATAAATGATCAAAATAAAATCAAACAACCCTTCTGGATCAACAGGTAACTTCAAAGCATGATAGATAAGAATGATTATAGTTTAAACGAAATTGGTAATGTTTAGCTCAAAAAATCATAGAATTTTTCAAGGAATTGTTCCTAAAAATAATAATGTTTGAAATAAAATATTTAAAAAAAATCATATAAAAGAGAAAAACGCAACATGGCATAAAAGTTTATGTATGAAAAAAAAAGTAAGCAGCCATGCCGCATTACTGGAGCTGAGTTTTTAACTGGAGCTTGTTTTGATTTACTAATAACCTTGCTTAACCGTTCATGACTACAGGCCACACCATGACCGACTCGAATAACAGGCCGAACAAGTGAACTATTGGCAACATCGTAATAAACACAAAGGTGGTGGGCCCATGTGCGTATATTTACATTTGTATTAAATGTGTTTCCATAAGATAGAGTCTTTCATGGATGCACGTGGGCCTACCATTACATCAGCTGATATCGGTGTTGCCAACTTGTGTTGTTCGGCCTGTTATTCGAGTTGGTCATGGCCACACCCAATACCAAGTCTGAAAATCCCTACCCCATCCTTTCCAAAAACACTTAAGAAGTTGAATTTGGCACGAATGTAGTATTTCTTGCCATGAAATAATCATGTGAACACATATTTCTTAAATTATAACTATTTGAGTGTCCTCAAATTATTTTCAAAACTTGATAATCCGCCATTTTGGATCCATTTTGACTCAAATTTAAGATATTCTGCTCACAAACTAATCCTACACACAAAGTTTGACCATTCTAGGCCGATTTGGTGATGAGATATGGAAGATTCATGAAATTTCCTGCAGCAATTTCCCCCCAAAAGCCGTTTTTTGCTTTAACTCCCCTCCAAAATCACTGAGGAAGCTAAAATCAAAATGCGTTTGTCACTTGGGCTCATTTTATCACATGACACAGCAATAAAAAATTTCGACCCCTCCTGTACCCCCACCGCTATTTTAGGTTGATAACCCCTCCTGCCCCCCAACATCATGTATGGAAGTGAATTGGGTATATAGTATATAACTTATCCCCAATAACCATATGAATTCATATTAAGTACATTTTTACCAACTTGAGGCTCCTCAAGCTCTACTCAAAATTTTGATAATCCGCCATTTCGGATCCATTTTGATCCAAATTCAAGAGGTCATATTGTGGTCACCAACTAATCTCACACACGAAATTTGATCTCTTTCACTTGATTTGGTGGGGAGATATGGAAGATTCAAGAAATTTTATGACTCAAAACTTCCTCAAAAAGCCGTTTTTTGATCTAACTCCTCTCAATATGCACTTAGGAAGCTGAAATTTGGATATCTTAGTATCCTGACTCACTCTTTCATATGAGATTAAAAACGAAAAATTTGAGGTATTCAACCCTTCTCCAGCTTCCTTCAAAATTTGAGTGATCCGTCATTTTGAAATTTTTCGAAAAAACAAAAAAAGCACTTCTGCGCATTTTCAAGAAAAGTTCCTCACCAAATTTTGAGCGAATTTTATGAATAATCGCCGGCGCTACGCGTGGGAAAAAAATATGTACACCAAAAAGTTGGACATTTGCTAGATGATTACAAATGGTTTGAAACGCAAAGATTTGAAAACCCCACCCTCCTCCGACCTTCCCTTCCCAAATCAGGTAGGCTGTAATAGCTATCGTTTTTAAGTTAAAAACTCAGCTAACAAGTTTAAATAAAACATGAAAGCAAGCAAAATTGACCAGCAACAAAATCTGTTCAGTTTAATGGGGAGGAGTGATTAATGAATTTGATTTATCTTGAATATTTTGTTTCTTATTTTGACTCAATATTTCGATTATAATTCTTAACGATGTAAATTAGCATCTGCTTTCCACGTGATTTTGATTAAAAGTTTTCGCACAATTAGTCAACCACACGGGACATAAATTGATCATGATGCCATCAAGCACAAAATTAGCTCTTTTTTATGGATAGAAAGGGTGGGGTGAGATGAGAGGTTGTTGATAAAAAAATTATTCATTGTAATAATACCGACAAAAAGTGCCAAAAAAATGTTTGTAATTTCATTGAGATGAGTAATTCTGGTGAAATAAAAAGACAAGTGGCTTGACCTAATTTTCTGCCCCCAATCGACCATTTGCGGTAAAATTAAATGCCTGAGTGGTGCCATTTTCGAAGAAAATTATAGATTTGGGGAAATCGCCTTAGCAGTACTCAACAGATGTACTTAAAAACGCTAAATCCAGCTTTTCATTGTCATCCTGATTTGGTAATTACTTTTAGGTTTCTACACTCGCTTTGAATGTTGGCACTTAAGAAAAATTACGCTTTTTTCATCAGTTTTCCTTTAATAAAGTACTGTTTTCTGCAATTTTTCCTCCCAAGAAAGGGTTTGAAAAACACAAATTAGTAATACATAATATATGTGATTTGAGACGCTAAAGCAGACTATGCCCCGCCCGGATTTGAGACCACTTTTAGGTCTCTACATGGTGTTCAGAAAGATCATTTTTTTTGAAAAAATTAATTTTTTTGATTTTTCTAATGTTTAAAAACCAGTGCAGGTTTTAAGATCGCTTCTTGATGGGGGGTTTCAGTTTCATAAAGTCAAGTGGAAAAGAAAGTAAATTGTTTAAATTACTGAAATTTTGTTTAAACACAAAAAAAAAAATGAAAAAAGAAGCTCTTGGGGGAGGGGGAGCAGACAGGAAAACTGTGTGTGCTTTTTTACAAACAAATAAACATAAATAAATAAACAAATAAACAAACAAACAAATAAACACATAATGGGTGCTACTAACATGTGGTGGTGACTACTAGTTCTAGGGGATGTCTTAAAGGGATAGGGGAAAATTATTGCTCCAAGCTGCCTTCAGGTGCTAGGCGTATGTTGAGCCCCACAGGGGGATAGATTCTAGAGTAGGAATTATTTTTATATTATAATATAAGCAATTTAAACCACGCGAGTATCTCATAAAGGGTATTTATACAACGTACTCGCTTAGGTGAAAAGCACCCCTGTGGGGTGGTGCTCTATGCATACTGTATGAAAAACTTCAGAAGGGCTCTATTTTTCATTGGTCTGTGAATTGTAAAATAGATAAAGTATGTATATAGTGTGTCTAACTTATTTTAACACCCCCAAGCGCCAAATTTTCTTCATACAAAATATGTTCGTTACTTCATTTCTTTCTATTTATTTTTACAGAATTAAGAAATTAACACATAAATAATCTTATTATACTAAAATAATTTAGCGAAATTTTATTCTTATGGGGACTCACGGAGATGGGATTTCTAATGTTATAAAGAAAACTAGGGCAGCATCGAACTTGGGCGTCGCGAATTTAGCCAGGCTGAAGTGTAAGATTATTCAGAAACTTATATTAACGGTTATCGAGCACATTTTCGGGATGTTGGTCAAGAGTATAAGAGTGAACAAAATACTAAAACTCCCCATATGTAGCCGTGATGCGTAGCCCCTACGAGGCTTTGAACCCCCTAACTCAGTTTTTTGAACTTTGCTCGCTTACAATAACTGACACAAGTAAATAAATCCTATAGCAAATTGATTTACCCTAAATTCCTATAAGAATGTTTAATCATTTTCTTTCAGCAGTTTATAAGGGTTCAAACCCCTGTGGAGGCTGAGGAAAAGGGTAATATGCATTGCATACAGCCTTGTAAATTTAAAAAGTTTTTGCAAAATGTGATTTCTAATCATATGTTGTCATCATATTAAAAATTTGTAAAGCCATAAACGCCTTATTTTCGCTAGTTTTGCTAGATTCATCACTGTTTTTAGTACAAGTAAAAATTTCCCGATGAGTGGTTACCTGCTACCAATATTAAGTATACAACTCCCCTCCAAATGCACATAGGATGCTGAAATGTAGATATGTTGATGTCCATGGCTTACTTTTTTATGTGAGATCAAAAACAAAAAATTTGAGGTATTTTCCCCTTCTCCAGCACCCCTCAAAATTTGAGTGATCGGCCATTTTGAATTAAAAAAAAGCACATTTGTTCTTTTTTAAGAATAGTCTCTCACCAAAACTTGAGCAAATTGTATCAATACCCGCCGGCGCTACGCGCGGACAACAAAAAACAAAATTTCCTCAAAAAACAGGTTTTTGCTCTAACATTCCTCAAAACGCACTTAGGAAGCTGAAATTTGGATATGTTGGTTTCTGTAACTCACTTTTTCATATGAAATCAAAAACAAAAAAATTGAGGCATTAGCTGTTTCTCCAGCTCTCCTCAAAATTTGAGTGATCCGCCATTTTGAATTTTTTCGAAAAAATAAAAATACCGTTTTGTTGGATTTCCAAGTGGAGTCTCTCACCAACTTTTGAGCAAATTTCGTAAATTCCCGCCCGCGCTGCACGTGGGGGGAAAAATATTTATACTAAGAAGTTGGACATTTGCCAGATGATTACAAATGGTCCGAAATGCAAAGGTTTGAAGACCCCCCATCCTCCCCCGACCTTCCCTTCTCTTCCTAAATCAGGTAGGCTGTAATAGCTGTCGTTTTTGGGTTAAAAACTCAGCTAAAAAAAGAAACAAAGAAAGTCAACTCAGAAAAAAAAACGAGAAAAGAAAGTCAACTTATCGTTAAATACCGGGTAACTATGTACTTGATTCGAGCACCCAAGCGAAAAAATTAGCTAAAAGATGAATAAATTCAAAACATATATGCATTTTTGGCAACGAAAGTATAAATTAAAATTTTATATTTCATTGATAAACGCTTTTAGGCATTAAATAAATATTATTTATGCCATTTATTCTTGTTAAAATCGTTCAAATATATAATTTATTTCTATCAGGGAAAGATTTTTGGGCTTAGGGTGCTCGAATCAAGTAAGTCACCCGGTATAGACAAAAACACTATCACGCCCCCTATAGAGTATTTATAATGACTGGTCTATGTTCTAATTGGTCATACGTCACGCCTATAACAACCAATCAGCAAGTTGGAATGTGGTAAATTTACCTCGACTAACTCGTAAAATAAAAACACAAAACTGCTGATGATTCAAATCACAAACGAATTTTTGTCGTTCACTGAAAACTGAACGATATTATTTAGGTAAGTAGGAATGAAACTACTTACATTTTATCACATTCTAGCGTTATGATTGGTCATTACGCGCGTAACATATGACCAATTAGAACATAGACCAGTCATTATAAATACTCTATTAGAAACATCGATGAAATATCTCGCGCGGTAACACTGCGTCGAATTGAAGAGCACACGCAATGCACACCTAAAGGTAAAAGGTATCTCGCATGGTAACACTGCGTGAAGTCGAAAAACTAAACCACCCCACTTACCGCTGTCGCCTTCGTACGAACGTACGCGCTCGCTTCGAAACAAAAACCAACCACATCTTACCCCTGAACCAGTTACAGCACCGAAACATCTATAAAAGTTGTCGTTTTTTAGGCACCTTGGAGCTCAATTACGACCCAAATATCGAACTTTTCGGAAATTTTATTTTACTCAAACCATGCACGCGTTATTGCGCGTTCGTTGGTGCAATTTTCGCCTTGATCGCTCCGGCAGTTCAGACGTGATGCCGTAACCTAGAAAAACCGCTTTCAATTTATATAATAGATAATTATTATAATTATTTTTCAACGTTGGCAATATTCTAAATAATATCCAATATCAGTGTTGGATTGTTAAATTCTGCCGATGAAGCGAAAATGTAATAAAAACGCAAAACACTTCTTCATAACTCTCGAGTGTATTTTTAAGTAACACAAAAGGCCTTAGCTTAACAATCTTTATCTTAATCTCAGCGCAGTGTTACCATAGAGGACAAAATAAACACAACCCCTCACTCCCACCCCTCTCTGTAACACGCACAAGTCTTGAATTTCAAAGTAAGAACAAAGGAATATGAGTAGTAATAGTTAATACAGCAATCATTGCGAAAGATTAACGAAGTCATCACTGCAAAGAAAATCATTGAAATTGTCGTGTTTACTTCGCTAATTTTCGTTCGTTCTTAATTCCTGTAAGCAATTTAATCAAATTACAAATCGAACATGCATATTATAATTATTGTAGTTTACTAGTTTCGGAGTCAGTTCTTACAGTTTTCGTTAAGAGGGGTTCTGAATCCAGATTTAAAATTCTTTTCGCGAAGCGCGCATGTTTTTCAAAACCATGGGGTTTTGTCATGATGTCTGAAATCATTTCTTTTATACTAATCTAACGAATATTTGCCCGATTCAAGTTCACACTCTCCTTGACATAATTCTCTTTCACCTCTGTCATATGTCTCAGTCTCACTCCACCACTCATTTCAGCATAAGCTTCTGCTGCTTTATTATCACAATATAGATATTCGCTTCAAACTACGGTGAACGGACATAATTTCTTAGCAGGCTTCGCTCATTGCGACAGGTTCAGCCTGATAAGTTGATAGTGCAACATAGCTCTGTTTACGTGTTTTCCACGATATAGTATCGTCAAAGAGACGCAAAATATATCCATATGTCGAAATAGATCCTTAATAGTCCGCGAAACTAGCATCAGAATATGCTGAAAATTCGGAAGTAGCACCAAAATAAGTTAAACCAATTTTCTTAGTAAACTATAAGTATCTGAAGACTCGTTTTATATTGCTATAGTCACTTACAGTCGATGAATTTTGATTTCTCGCAAGAGTATTGACCGCGTAGGAAATGTCAGTGCTATTAGCTACCGCCAGATACAGTAGGCTTCCCACAGCCTCATGATAAGCAAACCTAACTGTTCCAGAGGACTCATGGGAGCTTTCACGATGTCGTTTTTCTACCTGTCTCATTACCATAGGAGTTCTTTGAGGGTAGCTTTTGTTAAATCCAAATTTTCTCTGAATTTTCTCGATGTAGTTTTCTTGAGTGATATATATTTTATTAGAGTTTCGGTTTCGTTCAATATTTACGTTCAAAAATGTTTTCGGCTCCCCCAAGTCAGTCAGTTCAAAAGCATTACTTAGTTTTATCTTCAGTTCGTTGAGTTTTACTATGTCGTTACCCGCAACAAGCATATCATCTACGTAAAGCAATAAGATGACAAATTTTTCATCGTTATGCCAAGTAAACAAACATAGCTCATGCGAATCGCTTGTTAGTCCTAACTCAGTAGCAACTCGCGTAAATTTATCGTTCTACAGTTTAGGATTAATTTTTAGCCTGCAAAGTGCCTTGTTCAACTTACATACCAGAGTCTTCCTGTTTTTACAAGGAACACCCTCTGGTATTTCCATAAATATATCTTCCTCGATTATACCATTGATGAAGGCTGTCTTCACATCTAAGTTGTACTTATTGATGATAGCCAAAATCATTCGCACCACCGGCAAATCTAGAAAGTGGGGCGTAGGTTTCTTGAATATCATAGTGATTTCTATCTTTGAAACCACGAATCACAAGTCTGCCTTAAATTTTTCGAGATCGTTTGTGTATTTACGTTTAAACACCCATGTAGAATCTAATATGTTCCCGTTCCTAGGTCGTGGAACCAAATTCCATACGTTGTTTTTATGCACAGATTGTAATTCATCCTGAATAGCCCTCTCCCAATTTTCTTTTTCCTGAGAACGCATAGCTGTTACGTAATCGACGGGATCATTATTTAATTTAGCAAGACACAAAAAGGTCAGTTCGAGAGGGTTAGAAGTCGATTCATTAGTATCAAGTTTGAAATTATCATGCACCTGTACTAAGTTCAAGTTACCAGTGTTCGAAGTAATTTTACGTGGACGACTCCTTTTCTTCAGAGTAGGCTGAGGGTCGTTGAGCTTTTGGGTATCGTTATCGTTGAGGGTATGTTTACGTGGTCTACCTCGTGTTCATCTAGGTAAAACTTCAAGCGTGTTGTCTATGTTTTTCTCAGATTCGTTTTCTAAATTGTTTTTATGAATAAAATTTTCAATCCAGTTTTAATCCTTCTGTTCATTATCAGGCAGCTGATACCCATTGTAATCTATTGATTTATGTGGTAGCCTATTATAAGTATGAAGCGCAGCCGACATGGCCAAATCCCACATATTCTTCGGCAACCCATAATCTAGCATAAGAGACCAAATTTTTATTTGTAGCGTTATGCTGCGCGGTGTTTTTGCAGTCAAGGATTTTTTTTTGAGATGTGGTGTTGTTGCTGTAGGGGTGCGATATTCACTGCCCTATTGGCAAGGAATCCGCGTTAAAAACCGCAGCGCGGCAAAATGGGACTAGGCGCGACTTTAAAATCGCCAACGCGTTAATATGTGCTTATTTATTTACCGCATGCGAGATTGCTTGAAAAACCGTATCGCGTTGATGCACGGCTTTCAAGCCACATAAAAAGTCGCATATACGTTTAAAAACCGCATATAAAGTCGCACATACGTGTTCCTTATTAACAAAAATTCATCAAAAGTCGCGCAATAAAACGCACATCACCTCCAACGAACTTCCTTTTCCATGGCAATTTTACGCGCATCATTGCTACCTATGTAATACTGAGTACGCTTCTAATTCCGCTTCAAAATCCGCTTCTAAACTTTTCTGATGCAGATGTGTACTTGATCCGTGAATTAGTGGAGTGCGCCATCCTGGAAGATAGCAAATTAGGGAAATAAAGCCTATTTATGCGTGAGGCAGCCAATCGAGCCCCGTCACGGTTCAATTTTTTTTTTTTTTTTTTTTCAATAAATATTTTCTGTAATATTTCATAAGAATATTGTATTGCGGCTCATATTATTTAAATTTTTCACAATAATAATAATAATAATTTTTTTTTTGAACAATTATTGTAATCAAATGTTGCATAGACACCAGACTGTGGTTTACATTATTTCACAGTTTTCAACAATTTTGAAATTTTTTAATAAAAAAATCGTAGAAAATGATGAAAACCTAATGCACTCAATAAATTTGAAAAAGCTTATTACGTACATGAATATTTATGTATACAAAATTATAATAATTGATGTAGCATAATCTTTAAACTTTTTTTATACAAAAAAATTGTAAATGTTATTTTTCTTGAAATGATTTAAAACAATTTTTAAACTCCTAATTTATTATGCAAAGACCATGAAAAGTTCATTGAATGTATCCGTTTCATCATTTTCTATAATTTTTTTTTATTAAAAATACTGCGATAAAACTTTTTTTTAAACATGAATGAATGACATGCTACTTTTTTGGAATTAAATATTTAAATTTATTTTCGTATTGAGTGTTCTTATACTGTGCGTCCAAGTGATTCGGGTACAATCAGCGCAAAAATCTCAGTAATCTTAGTTTGTTGATAACATAATAAGAGTTAAACTACAAATTTCTAAAGTAGAAATTATTTTAAAAATTACTTTAATGAATTTCAAGGCTGATAAATTCATTTTAACTGCATTACAATTTCTTTGCATTTAAAAAAAGTAATTCCAAATAATTGGAAAAGAGATTTTTTGCTGATTGTACCCGACGAATCACTTGGACGCATGGTATAAGTAGGTATAGCATTCAAATTTCTTTTATTTCATCTTATAAATAATAAAAATTATCAAATCATTTCATATGTTTCACTTCACTACAATAATAAATTATTAAAATCAAAAAGCAAGTATTTCCTAAAATGGATGAAAATGGTAAAAGTTTAGTTTTTGCATAAAAAATTCATACAGAAAGACATTCTGAATTTTAATATTGATAGTTTTTTTTTTATTTTTTTACTGTTTGAGAGTCGTAATTTTAGAATTCTTTTTGAACCCTCAAACAAAATTTGAGAGGGAAATGGGAAAAATTTATGAATAAAATTTTGTTAAGTGAGGCTTCATATTTTTTGGCAGTGATTATAATTAATTAAAATTAAATTAAAAATCATTTAATTAAAATTATATCAAAATTTAAAACCGATTTTATCATTTAATAAAATTAATTAATTTAATTTTTATGTACATGTTTCCCGTCACTTTTATTTATAAATTAAGTTGTACAACTCTCCCTAAAACTTTACAAGTATCAAAATCCGCGTTCATTTTTGCACTGCTGCGAATTTTGAAGCGTTATTTACCGCGACATACGGTTTTATACGAGAAATTTTAAACGATATGCGGAATTATGTGTGGATCCTTGCCAACAGGCTAGCGTATTCAGGTATATGCTTTCAAAATCCGCGTTCCTTTTTTTACTGCTGCGGATTTTGAGGCGTTATTTACTGCGATATGCGGTTTTATATGAGGATTTTTAAGCGATATACGGAATTATGTGCGGATTCCTTGCCAATAGGGTGATTTTTTTTTTATGCTTTACTACTTCGACAATTCCATCGGCATTCTAAATTTGAACACATTTTGGGTATTATTTTTTGATTTTATACAAATAAATAATAATGGAATCGTAAAAATTGTCCTACTTTTTACTCAACTTAGCAATATTGAAAAGTCTGATAGTATTTTAAGATTCGCATGAGAACATTGGTTCTTCCTTCATTCCTTCATAATTTTCAATATTGCTTTGCGATAATGTCGCAACGGGTTTGCTAGTTGTTTCTCTATGATTTAATCCATAATTTACGAGAATATGAATGTTTTTAAACTTTCAACTTTTCATTATAGTTAAGAGGAAATAAATTTAAATCAATCAAAGTACTAAGTAATGAAAAATTATTTAAATCATAGAATTCGAGTTATCAAAGTACTAAATTATTCATTACACCAAATAGGTGATATTTGTTTTCATGAAAGGTAATTTTGCGCTCAGGTGTGTTAAATCAGTTAGACGCAGTGTATAATATTATTGTAATAAAAGTTTCTTACGTGTACTTAATGATTACGTTTTTTTTCTTTAGTTACAAATGGCGCTGCAACCGTCGTATTTTCTTGAGTTGCGTTTTTGCAAGTGCCAGTTTATTAGCTAAAGAAACTGGAATGACTGTGTTAGTAGTGAATTTGCTATATGATACCTACAATTCTTGGAGCTGTATAAAACGGTAAATACAATTCTTTTTTTGCATTTAAATCAAATTTAGGTATTTTTAAAATGGTTAGGACAATTGTCACTTTACTCAGGATTGGTCTAGTATTAATATATAGAAGTCGGTGGCATATAAACGCTATTTAATAAATCGTAATTTGTTTCTTGCCAAATGTGATAAGTGTGGACTTTCTAAACATAAAAATGGCTATAACTATGCTACAACATAGAAACTACTTACAGTTTTTTTTTTTACAAATGTGTTCCTGAGAGCTTGCAAATTTTATAAAAGTTTAAAAACGCTCTCCTGTGAAATTTTCTTTTTTGCAGTTATGATGATTGTACATGAGACCATTGACATATTCGTTCGTTATATAAAAGCCACTCATCACATTTGGCCCGGGACGATTGTGGATTCGGGCACCTACGATATTCGTGTACTGCCCTCAAGTAGATGTAAATTTAATTTCCCATACCCTTGTAGAGGGTATTAGTATCTACAACGAGTTATGTTTCCATAAGATATATCGGGTCATTACTTGATTCGAGCACCACAAGTGCAAAAATCCCTCCTTCGTAAAAATAAATTATGTAGGTTTTTCAATGATATTATCAACAGTAAATGGTATAAATAAAATTTTTTTAATGCTTAAAAGCGTCTATCAATGAAATGCAAAATTTTAATACATCTTTACGTTGTTTAAAATACGCATAATGTATTTAATTTATTCACCTTTTACCTAATTTTTTCGCTTAGGTGCTCGAATTGAGTAGTCACCTGGTATGCTGCATACATCGTATATTTTCCAGAAAAATTCTCAAAATGCAGCGTATATGCCTATATTTTCAAGTTATGTATTTTTTATCTCATTCTTCTCAATAAATTTATTGAATGGACCAGAAGTAGAAAGTTATAATCCTCAACTTTACACAGTATTATATCTTCAAAAACAAAATGATTTAGATAACCCTCATCGTGGAAAAATTTAAAAAAAAATCAAAAACAGTATTAAGACTATTTTTTTCAATTGTTTTTAAATAGTGTTTCTCATTTTTATTCATTTTTTTATTTATTTATGCGATGACTAATTGACTAGTGATGACACAATATTTTTTTAGTCATTTTCAATTTCATATTCAATAAATAACAAAATGGGTAGGTATTAGGAGGAGGGAGTGGGTTCATGACAAATTATATTATAATTTTTTTATAAGATTGCTTGGTTTTAAACAGCTATGTATCAATTCAGCGTATACTCTCAAAAATTGCATGGGAACACAGCTGCCCACAACCCTACAGGTTTAACTCACTTTCCAAGAAAATGTCACTTATGATAAGTCTGCATGAAACCATCAATTACAACAGTCGAAGTCTCTTACGAAGGCGACTGTTTCATATTTAATTCGACAGTCGTAAACACCATAAATGCTTCTGTAAATCATCTTTCTCGTTCATGATTCAAAGATTCTAAAGAATCGTCACCAAAGTATTGAGTTCGTCGCACACATCATCGAAGTTACCGTTCTAAATCAAGGTCAACAAAAGTCGACTATTTTAAGGTTGGTTTTAATGGGCTTTGTATACGATACGCTCTGAATAACCATAGAATTTGAGACTATAAGATGAACAAAGATAAGCTAAAATACAATTCATTTTCAAAAAATTGTTACGTCGCTAAAGTATGCATTTTCACCGACACACAAAACCTGAGAAAAATCTAATTGCTCTACTATTATCAAAAAAATCAACAATAAAGATGATGTTTCAGATGAAAATTTCCAAGATTACGCTGTTCATATACGTAGTTGTAATAGATATTCCCAATATTTATAACATTTTTCACGATAAAAAATTTACATAAATGCTATTATTGAATCATCAAATGTCGAAATGGAAATTGATTCAGGCAGTCGAGTCTCCATAATGAGTGGAAATGAATTACGTCGCTCAAATCTGAATGTGCCATTGATTTCGACGAAAGCTAAATTTAGAACATATGTAGGCAAGATGGGAGATTTTTATGAGAGTAGCCTACAAAAAGCTGTCGCAATGTGCTGCGACGGCAAAAGAGAAGCTGTCGCAAATGTTATGCGATGGCAAAAGAGAAACTGTCGCAAATGTTATGCGACGGCAAGAAGCTGTCGCAAGCAGTCGTGCGACGGCGAGGGGTGTCGCAATCAGTCGTGCGACGGCCAAGACGTTTGTTTATTAATAAGTTAAAGTTTGCAACGGAATTAATCTGTCGCGATATGCGAAACGAGAGAAAAGAAATAGGCAGGTGTTCATTCAAATATGTTATACGTAGGACTAATCGACTACTACTGTGTTCATTACATCTTACAGCTGAGTATTTATAGAAAATCTTAAAATTACGATAGCCAATGAGGATAGAGAGAAAAAAAATGATAAAATTCGTAGCTAGGTTTTACACTATGGTATTATACACCTGCTTATATACGAAGTATTGTTTTCCAATGCGGTATTAACACCACACATACATACCCAAGTGAAGTATTTTCCCGACTGGTTGATCGATAACCAGTGACGGCCTTAGATCGCGATCACTTTTAAGCATTCGCAAACGCGTTCAAAAATACCTATAGTGAACACGAACGCGTTCAATACATACCATGCGCACAATTCATTTATTACATACCAGCGCGAAAACTTCTAAGAACTAATTTATACACTGTGTCTAACTGATTTAACACCCCCCGAGCGCCAAATTCCCTTTCATAAAAAATATATATCCTTTTCTATTTTGTTTGAGTTCATTATGGCATAACGAATAATTTAAGACTTTGATAACTCAAATTCTATGATTTTAATAATTTTTTGCTGGTTATTTGATTGATTTAAATTCATTTCTTCCAAAATCAGTGTTGTAAAATTAACTAGAATGAAACGTTGAAATTTAAAAACATTCATAATCTTATAAATTATGAATTGAAATCATAGATAAACAATTACTTGTGTGTTAATTTCTTAATTCCGTCAAAAGAAATGAAATAACGAATACTTTTTTGTGAATGAAGAGAACTTGACGCTTGTGGTGGTAAAATCAGTTGGAAACAATAAATGAATCTGAAATAACATTGTAACTTGAAACTGTGGGTTGATTTATACTTAAAATTTTAGAAGTCCCGATATGCATTATATACATACGCGAGTCTTGAATGCATAAAGATAACATCTGCATAGTACTTATGTTATAAATTAACGCAATAAAATTTAAAATGTGTTCGTTCAAATTTTTCTTTAATCGTCGATATGTCATTTTGTTGACTATCAAGTGTTGTGTGTCGTCTATTTGTCTTTTTCTGTTCTTCATTTAAAGATGATTTTTTATGTTTCTACCATTGGATTTTATATAGGTACCGTGCGCGCAATTAATTACTCACACACCGGCGCAAAAATTTTCAAAAACTCATTCATATAATTTTGAAATAAACGTTAAGACAGGAAATTGTGGGTTGATTTATATTTTCAATTAAGTTAGTAATATAATTAAATTGAATACTACAGGGAAATAAGGATTGAACCTGGTAAAAAATGGTAGTGAGCTGAATTTCACATTATATGTGCAGAATGGTGTCCTTAACAAGGTATAAAAAGTTGTCACCCCTAGAGGGTGAGCTAACCCCAGGAGGGGGCTAAAACACCGCAAAAAACAGTTTTTCAACTGTTTTTTGCTAATATCTTCGAAAAAAGGGTTCTACGTCAAAATAAGTTATGTCAAAAAATATTCCCCATTAAATTTCCTACAGAATGAGTGAGACAGTTTTCTCAAAAAGTCATTAGTAAGCTCAAAATATACCAATTTTTGGAATTCTCGTGCGCTTCATTTGGCCAAACGTGTCCAAAGAAATCAGAGAATGGACACGCGCCTGTATTGAATACCAAAAAACAAAAGTAATTAGGCATACGTTTTCCGAATTTAACCCTTTCCCACCATCTGAGAAAGTAGCACAAGTACATATCGACATTTTAGGTCCTTTACCACCAGCAGATGGCTACCAGTACATGCTAACAATGATCGACAGATTCACTAGGTGGGTCGAATATGTACCAGTAGCCAACATGGAAGCCAAAACAATTGCGCTAGAACTCGTGAAGAAGTGGGTATCTCGCTATCGTGTACCAAAAACTGTAACAACAGACCGAGGAACACAGTTTAGATCTGAGTTATACCAAGCACTTGCTGACATTCTGGGGGCCGAACACATAACGACCAGCGCATATCACCCGCAAGCAAATGGGATTCTTGAGAGAACCCACAGGCGATTAAAAGAAGCTCTTACGTGCCATCAATCTTTATGGGTAACAGCTTTACCCTTTGTGCTACTAGGATTACACACGGCAACACGGGATGACTACCCATTTTCCCCTGCCGAATTGCTACTAGGCAAAACATTACGCCTACCAGGCGAATTTCTCACACCTACGCCACCACAGAAGGAACTACCAATTCCCGAATATGTGGCTACACTCAAACAAGTAATGCAAAAATTACAACCAGCGCTGTACCTACATAAGTGAAACTCTAGGATATTTGTCCAGCCGGAACTCAAGCACTGCGATAGAGTATTTCTACGAATTGATCGAACAAGGCGGCCTCTGTCATTCGCTTACGAAGGACCATATAAAGTCTTGAGAAGAATTGAAAATCGAAAGTTTACGAAAATAATATCAATAGAACGCCAACAACAGTTTCAATCGACCGACTAAAACCATGTTTCTATTTCGACGAAATACCGACCCAAGATTCGTCACCAAATCAAACAATAAACGAATCAAACGATGAAGCAACGGATGTTCCATGGGAAATTTTACCGAATTTGCCAAACGAATCAGCTGATGAAACCCCTCTAAGCACCGCTTCACCTGAGACAGTACCCTATAAAACACGAGCAGGACGTTCCATCTTAAAACCAGCACGATTCCGTACTAACGTGATAAAACGAGTCACATGGAACCCTATTCGAGAATATTACTTCTAATCAACTTTTCGCAGATAAACTTTTAGGGTGGAAATTACATAAGCTCAAAATAAAAACATATTTAGTAAAAGATGGATTTGCTCTTAGAAGGCGAATTATCTGATGAACAATACCTCGCTGCCTTAATGGGCGAGGACATTATTTTTGATGTGAGGTCAGCGGCGACTGCCTCAGAAACGAAAACGGTACTTTAAGAAAAGACTATACCAGTACCAGCACCAGCACCAGTCAAACGTAAGAACGATAACGACTCCGAACAAAAATTGAAAAGAGCATTTTCATCACCTAAGCAACTAACAGTAAACGATATTTTACTGTCGATGGAAATGCTAAATTGGCAGAGATCAAAAAGCGCCGCCCTATCTCACCCATCAAGGATTAGAAAATAATAAATCCCGCACCTGCTCCAACACCGAAGCCTACTTAGGAAAAAGAGGATCCCAACTTCAAGATACCAACTATTCCAAAAAGGAACCGCCGCAGTAGGAATTCGGCTCAACGCAGCTACCAACGATGGTAAGCAAAATATAATACTTATAACTCTAAGTTTTCTTTGTAAACCCTTTTTTATCAACTTTGTATTTGTATCTTTGTATATTTTGTATCTTTGTACCTTTGTAAACTTTGTATGTTGTAATGTAATAATTATATGTAGCTCTTTTTTGCATGTTTACATATTCTTTTATATTTTCTTACTTTTTATAAATCTGCCTACTCGGCTCCGCCTCTACATAGGGGAATCTTGTAGGCATATTTCATGCCTACACTGCCGCGCGTGTTCGAGTGACTTCGCGAATGGCTAAAATATAGGTTGGCTATGCTGCGGTCGCTCGCGCACGCGTGGCAGTGGGGTAACCATTATAAATATAGCCTGCGTGCTGCAAAGAAATCATTCTCTCCGCTGTACGTTCACGAATAAATATCGCTTCTTTCATACTCTTGCGTTTGTTTTTTAACATTATTCACGGTAACCGTCCGAACCTCGGACGAAGATATTTACCCAGTAGGTCTCATAGGTACGTAGTTGTTCGCGTCCGTACATTGCGGACGAGGAAGCCTAAACCAGGAGCCTTCGACGTCCGCCCTCGCGGACGAGGAAGCCTAACCCAGGAGCCTTCGACGTCCGCCCTTGCAGACGAGGTGCCTTTTTCCATCCGCCCTTGCGGACGAGGCGTCTTTACCGTCCGCCCTTGCGGACGAGGTGTCTTTTCCGTCCGCTCCCCGAAATGAGGTAGGTACCTACTTAAGGTGGTACACTGTTTGTAGGTAAGTATAGCGCACCATCACCTTCAGTCTAATTGATTTCAACACACCCAAAAAATATAACCTATTTCGGCTATTTCATTTTGTTTGACTTCATTATGGCATAATGAATAATTTTAGACTTTAGTAACTTAAATTCCGCAATTTAAATAATTTTTTATTATTTGACCTCTCAAGCATAAAGGTTCCACAAGTCGGGATTTTTGAAATCGAGTTCTTCACATTTTCGAAAAGTGGAGGCCATCTTCGTTCAAATGAGGCCAGAATGAGCCACCTACCTTCAAAATTCATAATTTTATAAACCTTTAAATTTTGAGTATTCAAAAAGTAAGTTTTGAGAAAACGAGGTTGAAGTTAAAAGATCAAAAATCGCTATGTTTTTATGTTTTAACTTTCTTTTATTTGGCAAAAATATCAAAAATTATTACAGGTAAGTTGAAATAAGCATCTTCAATTAGAATTAACGAAATTTTCTTCAAAATTACAAATATAAAAATTTTACAAGGACTAAGAAAGTTGCAAAAATAGGGAGAAATTTTTTTTTTTTCATAAAAATGTTTATTGAAAAATCATTGAAATTCGATATTTCCACTTTCGATTTGTGACTACGTCATCGTATAATAGACATGTCAAACTATCAGAATCCACTGAAAATCGATTTTTGAATTTTTCGACCAAAATTCACATTTTTGCCCATAACTCGAAAAGTTGTTTTCCGACTTGTGGCCCCTTTGCGCTTGAGGGGTCACATTTATTTGATCGATTTAAATTCCTTTCTTCTAAAATCAGTGTTGCAAAATTAACTGGAATAAAACATTGAAAGTTTAAAAATATTCATATTCTTGTAAATTATGGATTGAAATCATAGAGAAATAATTATTTATGTGTTAATTTCTTAATCCGGTAAAAAGAAATAAAAAAAAAAATGAAATAACGAATACTTTTTCGCAGGGGCGTGCTCAGCTATTTGGGGGCCCCAGGATAAATATCTTGAAGAGGCCCCAAGAGTCCGTGGCCCCCCCCCGTTAAAATTTTTCAACTTTTTTTGAGTGAATTGGAAAGCTAACTGAAGAAGCAAAAAATTTTAATATGGAGAATTAAAATTTTTTAAATTTTGATAGGTATAACATCGATTTTTACTTAACATTAAACTATTTCATTAAGCAATAATTGTTTTTGGAATTTTTTGTTTTCGTTAGTCAACATCCAAGCAGCGGCCATTCTCAGGGTGGGGGTGGGAAGAAAACAAGAAGTTGCCAACTTTTAATTTTTTTTTTTGCTCTAACGTTAAAATGTTTTGATTTCAGCAAATTGGCAATTTTTCATCGATAATACGAAATTAGTATTTGTTTTAAAATCGTAACAAAAACATCGTGTGAAGCGCGAAAGAAATTTTTTCATCTTTTATACAAGTTGATAAATTATCTTCCACACATGGTTAATATTATTAAATTTTAGTATTTTAAGCTATATTGTAATTTTTTGCTCCGTTCAAATTTTTTTAAAATCGTAAGAAATACAACGCGCGAAGCGCGAAAGAAATTTTTTCCACTTTCATATAAAAATTGGCAAGTTGGTAAATTCCAAAAGCTGGCAATTTCAATAACTGCAATACTTTGTTTAAGAAAATATTTATCTGTCTTATTTTTGATACTAGGTACTTATTAGTGCTAGTGGTCAAGTTCACCAACTTTACGCTAAAACTCCAAATTCACTAACCTTTCAGAAGCCAAGGAGCTCATCCCCTCCCGCATCCCTCTTTTCAGTACGTTCCTGCATCCAGGCATTCTAGATATCAATTTTTGGTATAGTTGTCAGGAGTAATACCACAAACAACACACTCAAACTCCCCTCATGTAGCGGTGACGTGTGGCCCCCTATGGGAGTTAGAACCCCCCAAAAGCTAGTTTTTGAATTTTTTCACTCACAATGACTGATACAAGTAAATTAAATGTATAATTAATTAATCTACATCAAATTACCTACAAATTATGCCTAACGCATTTTTCTCTATATCATTCACCGTTCGACAACAAAATGACTTTGAAGATGGCCCATTAAGTAAAATGACTAAATTGTTGTACATTAGTGAGTTTTTTGCATTTTTCTTGGTTACAGTGCCAAATACGAAAAAATTCTTACCACACAAAATTGTTCTACACCAAATTTCTCGTAAAAATATTGCATTACATTTTTTCTACAATTCATCATAAGTTAGTGAAGAGATCTTGAAGAAGACGCATTAAGCAGCATAATGATTTATCATTTTTTGAGCATAGATTTTTGTGTTTTTCTTCCTCGTAAGGAGAGATACGAAAAAATGGCTAATAAAAAAATTATCTACACTAAATTTTCTTCAAGAAAGTTTGGTTGTTTTTTTCCTGTCTTCAAAAACTGAAGTGTAAGATTATTCAGAAACTTATATTAGCGGTTATCGAGCAGATTTTCGGATGTTGGTCAAGAGTATAAGAGTGAACAAAATACTAAAACTCCCCATATGTAGCCGTGATGCGTAGCCCCCTACGAGGCTTTGAACCCCCTAACTCAGTTTTTTGAACTTTGCTCGCTTACAATAACTGACACAAGTAAATAAATCCTATAGCAAATTGATTTACCCTAAATTCCTATAAGAATGTTTAATCATTTTCTTTCAGCTGTTTATAAGGGTTCAAACCCCCTGAGGAAATCGGTAATATGCATTGCATACGGCCTTGTAAATTTAAAAAGTTTTTGCAAAATGTGATTTCTAATCATATGTGGTCATCATATTAAAAATTTGTAAAGCCATAAACGCCTTATTTTCGCTAGTTTTGCTAGTTTCATCACTGCTTTTACTACAAGTAAAAATTTCCCGATGAGTGGGTACCTGCTATTAATATTAGGTATACTTAAGCAGTTGAGTTGAATTAAATTTATTAAGTGCGTTAAGATAAATTTGATGAAGTTTTTTACTATTTTACGAGTATAACCTCTATTTTTACTGAATTGTACGACTTAATTACACTTCTTGTCACGCTAAAAGAGGCCCCACTCCAAAGGGGCCCACTCCTCGGGGCCCCAGGATATTATCCTGAGTCGTTACACGGTGAGCACGCCCCTGACTTTTTCGTGAATGAAAAGAATTTAGCACTTGGAGGTGTTTAAATCACTTAAACGCAGTGTATAGGCTTACAACATAATAAAACAAGAAAATTATTAAAAAATTTCTCGCACTTTGTACGTCTTTAGCTTTAATACAGGTATTTTCAAAGACTAATAGTCCAGTCAAATTATAATTATAACCGGGATTAATTTGAGGGCCAAAGTTTTTCTGCGAAAAGTTGTAGCCAAGACTATTATATATGATCGTAGATACCTATACCTAACTACATCTCAAAATAAATGCAATGAGATTTGCACCATTTATACAAAACTTACTCATACAATATTTCAAAATTATGAGAATGAGATTTTCCGAAATTTGTACTTATTGGCAAAGAATCAATTGCGCGTATTATATATGTAAGTATGTAGACTCAAAAACTGCATTATGATATACATATCGTCTCAAAACTAACTTCGTGGAATCATTTCAGCATATTATGTAGGTACCTACCTTGAACAAAATTATTCATCATTTACCACCAAATAAGTCGTATTGATCCAGATTGCAAACTAAAATAGGTAGAAGTACCCACTTAAGAATGGAATCGGGTAATAAAAATGCTGATTTTAGGATTGTTGCTAGGAGGGCGGGGGGGTTCATTTCCACAAAGTCAAGTGGAATAGATTGAAAATCTGTGAAAAACGACCGAAAAGCTAATGTATGTAAAAAAAAGCAATTTTTTGTCTGCGAAGAGCAGAATACGCGTAAAATGGAATTTTAAGTCCAAATTTTGATGAGGAAACGTGGTTATTATTCAATTTCCAGGAGAAATGATATGTTGCATGTAGTATTCATTTAAATGAAAATGACCTCTTGGACCCCTTCCCCCTAAACCGGCTCAGCTTAATGAGTATCTATTATGTCTTCGTTTTTGTACATCACATTAGTAAACGCGTTATAGTTTACTACACCTAATAATGCGTTGTACTTGATAAATGCCGTAGCTTGAAAGTACTCGCTTACATTTTTACCTCAACGCGTTGCATCATACCATTTGTTGAATGAAAATTTGTTGTTATTGTAAGAGCACAAAACAGCACAAACATAGCATAAACAATGTGGCTAACTGCAGCTCTCAATCTTGAAATGGGGTGCCACATGCCAAATCTCGGCGGGGGGAGCGGCACAAACGAAAATTTTTACAGCACAAACCAGCACAAACGATGTGGTTAACTTCAGCTCTCAACCTCGAAATGGTGGGGCTCGCATTTCTACAGCCCCACATGCCAAATCTCGGTGGGGGGAGCGGCACAAACGAAAATTTTTACGGCACAAACGTAGCACAAACGATGTGGTTAATTTCAGCTCTCAACCTCGAAATGGGGGGCTCGCATTTCTACAGCCCCACATGCCAAATCTCGGCGGGGGGAGCGGCACAAACGAAAATTTTTACGGCACTATCGCGGTATATTTTTAGTTTGGTCACGATATTAAAGTTTACCCAATTGAGTGGTGGCAATTGGAAACTACTAGGAATTTGATATTAAGTAATTATTTATCTAAGAAAAACTTTTCGGTCATTATGACCAGATACGATAATAAACTAATCAATTAATGAATTAAAATAAACCTAAGAACTTCATGTGAAGTTAAAGGGGCCGACTTTCTTCTACGCGGTAGATACGACGACAAAACCAGTTGACGCAATTCGATATCGATAAAGGATCACGAAGATGCGTTTAAGCATAATCAGGCGTGAAAATGTAGGAGGAGAATAAATCTTATTGGATAATGGGAAGGATACAGGAAACCAGTGAAAGTGAGATCGGAAACACATATGTTTGGCATTGCGTCAACCGGTACGGTGTTCATAAAATCCTTCACGCTGGTCTGACTTACCGTCACATTGCCCACTTCTTTCTTTTGAACAGCGAATAGGCTGATCAAAAGGAAGAACAAAAAGAAGAAAAGTCCGAGCAGCGTGAAATAAAGTATAAAACAAAATTAAAAAAAGAAAATAGTAGAAAAGAACTGAAAGGAAAAACGCTACATTACTTTAGTGAGATGAATAAAAGGTAAGACTATAAGAGTAAACATATTGACCACATGACCATCTGAATTGGAAACAAAGGATTAGCTTAATTTACAACTTAAAAGAATAAATCTACAATTAACTGAAAACCCTAATCGCGGGAGATCAGATCGTATTTCTAAGAATGAATCTTAAACAAGGCATATATAAAATAAGGGTATATAGATACGTTAGAATTCTTGTGTAAATTAACCAACAGGACGACTCTCTCGCCTTTTAGTCGAACACGTGATAATAGTAGAAAATTGAAAACAAATAAACTATAGGCTAAGCATAGAAAAAATATAAATAAGGAGATGGTCATGCTAGTTGATGATTTTGAAAAGGAAAGTCGACCTCCAAACTAAAATAAACTTAAGGATAAATTAAGATACTATAATGTGAGGCGTGAAAAATATAACAATAAAAATTAAAAATACTAATGTGGCTAAGAAACATATGACCAATATAATGATAAGTCGAAGATGAACACTTTTAAGTTTTCTGATTTTTTTACCAGTGGTGATGCCAGCGGAAACTAATTTGGAAAAAAGGAAAAAGTGGGAAATGCGAGTCATATGATGTAGGATGATCATTTCGTAGAATCGGCGAAGAGCAAATGCAAATATGCGTTTTCAGCGTGTAACTCACGCAGTTGGGTTTTCAATTCATTCAGGCCATTTAATTCAACTGAGTAATTACGCAAAATTTAATCGTAATCATGACGAATTACCTGTAGCAATTGGTAACACTCGTCGCATCAGCGTACCTGAGCAACTTGCCCACTATGACATTCTGAAACTTTGGTGACTTCGTTCATGAATTTTGATATATCGATTTGATTAATCTGAGTGCTATTATGGCCATCTTTAAGTATGTAGGGTCGTAACTGTGATACATTGCGTTTGATGATGGTTTTATCCTGAGTATGTTGTAGAAGGTAATGATTAGGACCCAACCTTTGCAGGACTTTGTAGGGACCTATGTATATTGGTCCTAATTTCTGACTATAACCTGCTTCTTTGTTAGATAGTGCGTGGTTGTGCGCATGTACGAGATCACCAACAGTAAATCGCGTAATTCTTGGATGGAGTTTGTTATATTCAATTTCCTCACGTAATTTATTTAAACGGATACGGATGTTGTTTAGCAATGAGAATTGATCACATATGGTGGAGGTGCGGGAGTTACTCTCAATGGTTTGCAAATTATTAATGATTTCGCGGTACTCTGATTCAAACACGGTGATGGTAGCCAGTGTGTGTGCCTAAGATTTTTCAAAACAGTGAACTTTTCGAATTTTTTTAGCTAGTTTTTTGCCTATAAAAAAAGTGTTCATTAAGTTTTTTTAAATCAACTTTGGCATATTTTAGCTGCCATCATGCGCTGCTGTAAGATTTGAAGCATATTTTATACCAAAAATATAGAATTTATGCTGAAATATGTTGTTTTTTCAATTTTTAGACCATATATCCATTACTATTGGCCTTTGATGTGTACGAAGCAGACTTCAGTAAGTTTCGCAATTAAGGAGTGAATTTCCTCAAAAATACCTTTATTCGCGACAGGTTTCTTATTAGTTTTTAACCAATGGTTTTTAACCCATTTTGGGAGCTCAATATTGATGCACTGTACCGCATAATTGGAGTCTGACACTATGCGTACTTTATCTAGGCGATATTTAATAGATTGTTTGAGTGCAAGAAGGATAGCAAGTAGCTCGACCCGATTATTAGTTGTATACGGCGTATTGATAAGTATAGCGCGATTAAAAATTTGATAATCGTGGATCCATATGCTATAAGCACCTACTGAGGTCTCAAGCCCGCTGCTGAGACAACTGCCATCCGTATAAATATGAAAGAAATTATCTGCTGATCTATACGCATGTACGGCTACGATTTCATCATCGTTGGGTAAATAATCAAAAGTTGAGATTGTCATACGGTGATCTATAAGTTCCACCACGTCGTGGAGTTGTTCTAGAAATTTAGTCGTTAATTCTTGGGGCGTAGGGTACTGAGGATTGAGACCAATTTGTGCAAAGGGTAGTTGAGATGAGGTCTGACATAAGAGCTGGTTTGGAGACATATAAGTGATGCTTGGCGTATCATTAATCGAGTCTTGAACATTACGAATCACCGATGCCCACTTGGTGTGTACTAATGCATAATCACTAGTGTTGTTATCGTTCAAATAAAGTCGCAATCTATTTCCAATCTCGCGCATGAGTCGCTCGACCATGGAAGCTTTGGGATTATACGGCGTTGTTCATATATTTTTAATGTTATTTGCCTCGCAAAAATTTGCCCATTCTTTTGAT
This sequence comes from Phenacoccus solenopsis, assembly GCA_009761765.1. NCBI lineage: Eukaryota > Metazoa > Arthropoda > Insecta > Hemiptera > Pseudococcidae > Phenacoccus > Phenacoccus solenopsis. The sequence goes on from CM019755.1 coordinate 44,244,767, forward strand.
GTAAATTGCGCACCATTATCACTTTGAACGTGTATGATACGATATTTTAATCGTTGCTCACAATCGCGGATAACATCTTTTAAGCAGCGAATACACGATTTAGTTTTGGTACTACGTATAGGTTTACACCAGATGTGATGATTAAATGCGTCGTAGGCGACAAAAACGCCAACAACCTTGGCTATCAACGGGGGTAAAGGTCCATAAAAATCTACGCTGATTATATCTCCATCGAATCGAGGTTTTATATTGTTATATAGGGGAGTGAGTGATTGATTCGTATGTTTATTGCTGCGGCATCCTAGGCACTTAGAAAGGCATTTTCGGACATGTGTTTCCATCTGTGGCCAGTAGTAGTATGCTTTGCACGTGATGGAAACTTTATCGGCGCTGAAATGTCCATAAAATCGATGAACATATTCAACTATTTCCGCTCGCATACTGTGAGGAATATAGATTAAGCGTCGCTGACCATCTTTTTTATAGATAATGTCCTTGATGAGTTCGTATTTGTGTGAGTCTCGATATTCAGATCCTTTTTCGAGAATTTGTCCTTTAATCTTGGAAATAGTACTATCACGATCTTGATGAGTCGACAAATTTTGGAACATAACCTTAATTGACTCAGGTAATTTGGTTTCAAAGTAGCAAATATTCGTGATTCGTACAAAATTAAAAACGATCGAGGCTTCATCTTGGGTAAACTCATTTTTTGCTGTTTCCATTCCACAATAGGTAATAAATTCGAGAGAGTCACACATATCGGTAGGGTGAAATGTAAAAAGGTATTTTAAATCGAAGGGTAAAGCAGGCGCTTTGTTGATTTCATCAATGGATTTTTTGGACACAAGTGTAAAATCGATGTGAAACTGACCAATAAATGTAATCCACTTCGAGATTTTTTTATGTACTAACGCGAGTTCATATCCATCCCGGACAATACGCTCATATTCCATAGGCAACAAGATTTTTGTAGCGTAACAATACCGATACAACGACGATAAAACCGTGTAAATCATATAAATGATTTTTTCGTGAATCGTATAATTGTGCTTCGAAAGGGACACGATTTTACTGAAGTGGTAGAGAATTTTTTCCTCCGCATTATAATCGGTTTACATTAGTGTAGCATTGATGATATGTTCGTCAAATTGATAAGATAAATAAATCGTAATAGGTAATTTGAAGTTCGGATAATTTAAAGTATTAGCTTGAAGAAAAATCGATTTGATCTTGTCATATTGTTGTTGAATTTCTTCGGTCCATGGGCCGCTCCATTTTAACCGAATTAAATCATAGAATAGTTTTAGTAAATTTCGTAGATTTGGGATAAAGCTGGAATAATATTCGAGAGAACCAGTTAATTTCTGTATAGCTTTCATTCCTTTTGGAGAGAATTTACAATCTTTAGTAAATGTATTTTCATAATTTTCGAAAAAATTCTTCTTGGCGACATTTTTACAAATTCTATTTTTTGTGAGAATGAATCCTAAAAAATCAATTTCAGATTGGAACAATTTCGTTTTTTCTAAGCTGAGAGTCATACCAGACTTTTGAATTTGACATAAAATCTCGACCAGTTTATTTAAGTGTTGTTCGAAGGTTTCACCTGTGATCAAGATATCGTCAACATAAATAAAAACGTGTTCATCGACAACTCCGCAAAGCACATGATTTACTGTTCGTATAAACGCACTAGGACTGTTTGAATAACCAAATGGTAAAACTGTATAGGCCAAAGTTTCGTTTTTCCAATAGAAATCAAAATACTTATGTTGGGTATCAACAATAGTTATTTGATGAAAACCTTCGTTAAAATCAACGAGGGAGTAAAAAAGACTTTTATTTTGCTGGGAAAGTAAATCGTCGATTCGTGGTGGATCATAATGTAATGGCTTAGAGATTTTGCTAATTCCCAAACAGTGTAAACACATGCGTACAACGTTGTTTTTCTTCAAAACTGGACGTAGCGGGCTTTTAAATTCAGTGTCAATCGGTCGGATTAGGCCAAGTCTTTTTAGCCTTTTAATTTCTGCATCAGAAAGTGCTTCGAGCATTTTTGGGACAGGATAACGCTTAGTCTCCCAGATTGCGATAGGATCGAGCTCAAACTCTATCGGTGAGCCGTTATAACGACCAACTCGTTTTTCAAAGACACTTCGGTATGGAAGGATTAATTCATAAGCTTTCATAGCTTCATTTTCGGAAATATAACCTAATTAATGGGCTTCAAAAATTTTCGTCTTTAGACACTGTTTCAGCTCGTCATCCGCGGCATTATAATTCGAGTCGATAGGTTTGAAACCAGTAATTTGAAAAATTCGAGTATGATAGATTGTTTTTCATAAATGCGTAATCGTTCTGATTCTGTAATGGTTTCAAGTGGGACCCTTACTTCACCACCTTGGATATAGAAAGTAATACAATGACTCTTAAAATCTACAATCGCCTAATATTGTAATAAAGTCTGTAGAACTATTAAGAGAGTTCTCTCACGATGAGGTATTATTCGACATGGGAGTCGTAAGTAAAAATCGTTAGGAAAAAGTGTGATGTATAAAACAACAATTAGTGGAGGTAAATCACATCGTGATCCATCTGCTAGTTCAGCGATAACTTTTTCTGCTGATTTCCATATGGCAATTTGATTTGGTGTAGTCTCTTTAATATGATCAAGAAGGGGTTCTAACATCACATTTGATATAGTGCTGCTATCGATGATTGGGTGAATTGGTTCTGTACCAATACATACTTGAATTCGACAACACTCTTTAACATTTTGGATGGTGCCAAACTGGTCTAAATAGGTGTTCGGATCAATTGTAGGCCAATATTGGGAAATCGTCACGCGGAAACAAGATGGATTAGCAGTTTTTTTACAAAGTTGTTGGATTTTTAAAATACGTTGTCTCAACGCGTTCTCATAACAGGTGATAAATTTTTCATTGATCATTGGATAGCCATTTAAATCTGTATCGAACAACTCGACTTTTATTTTTATTTCATCGTACGCATCTACCTCGATTATGCGGTGAGTACGCACAACTGAATCGTTGAAATCGATGAAAAGGTCAGATAAATCAATAAAATGGATATTAGGGTAGCGATCGGCGTTCATAATAAGCAAGGTTCGAACTGAACAGTAGCGCGACCATTCGTTTCGGTTATTTAGAATGGGTAAAGGTAGGACAAAAAATATTTCTTGTATTGATGATGTCAACTTCGTAAAAAGTTCGTAATGTAGGGTATCCATTTCGACGAATTCGGTGGGTTGATTAGAACAGAAATCGCGGGTACCAAAAGAAAGGAGTAATTTTTTCGGTACTTTTCTAGGTTCTATACAATGTGAAAACAATTTTGATGTAAGACGGATGGGATAAACATCTCCAAGTTGATCAAGTGCTTCAACTCCATCGTAGTTTTGGTGACATCTGAAGAGATCAGCTACCGACTGATCCCCAACTATGTCTAAACTGTTAAATCGGTACGCTAATGTTCCATCGCTATGCATCGAGAATTCGACGAATCGGTGATTTTCGCGACAATCATCATAAAATTTTAAAAGAGGTGTAACGATCCAAACATCATTTGCGAGCTGTTTCTGATATTTATGCGTTGGAAACTCATCAACAAGAGGTTATTTAGTAGGTTCAATTACATTTGGGGTTTTTAAGATTTTAATTGTGCTTAGCGGAGTTGATTTATAAGGAAGGCTCACTGTTTCTTTACTCGCTGCATTGTCTAGTGACCCAAAACGATTCAAATCGGCGTTTTTGTGGGATTTATTTTCCGTTGGTGTAGGTTCTTTGAACGATTTTTTCCCAAAGTAGCGACGATTATAAGGTCATGTGTCATTACTTTGATTAGGAACTTCAACGTCCGCAGAAGTAGATTGTAAAGAATTGATGGAAAGATTAAATTTGGCCTTTTTCTTGCCAATATTAAATTCAACGCAACGGTCGATCGCACGAATTAAGGATTCTTTATCAAAGACGTGAGGTTGCGTAAGGATGGTGTGCCAAGAATAAGGAACTTTATCGAGAACCGCTTGCATTATATGATGGAATGACCACTGCTCGATCGAAATGCTGTCAAAAATATCTAGATATTCAAGGACTTTATAGTAAATATCGGTGGATTCGGAATTGCGCCAATTTTCCTGACGGAATTGATCAAGCCTTTTTTTCTGGGACTCCGGGTTCCAGAAGACTTTGATAAATTTCTCGAGAGCATCATGGATGTCAGTTACAGTACCGGATTCACGTGTCCATCTTGGAGACCTCGATTTAACCGTAGAAAGAAAGGTGGCAACATAGAGTCGTGGGTGTAAGTTTTCACGCAATGTTGTTTGAAGAAAACTTTTGAAATAGCTTACAGGATCAACAGTACTTTGATCGTCAAACGCCGCGATTGATTCTTTAACCGTATTCATTTGTTCTCGCCGCTCAGTATCGGATAAAGGACGCGAAGCAGAAACATGAGGAATCGACGCGATAAGATGAGAGACTAGCCGACCCGCATTATAGATTAATACTGGGGAATTATAATAAGGCATCGTAACATTATAAGGAAACGTATTACCTGATATGTAGGCATTATTACTTGGCTGTTGTGGAGCAAAATACGATTTTCTTTCCGGAAAATTCATTGGAAGTGGAAAATTATTTGGTACCTTATTAGTAGCCTGTTGAGCTAGAATCCCATCCTGGTGCTGTTCGAATAGTTCAGGTGCTGGTATTTGATGGACCAATGGTGTATTGTCAGCAAACTCTATTGGTGGTGGAATTGCATCGGTGGCGGAAAAATGCGATCCTACTTTGGAAATGGTTTCCCAATGTGAACCAGACGTTGATCTCAAATCTTCGAATTTTTCCTCAAGACGAGCTGTTGCTTTCGCCAGTTCCTCGGCAATGATTTGACGGATCTCTTTAGGATTCATTTCGCACGATTACGCGAGCACTTTAAATATGAATTTTGATTTTTTTTTTTTTTTTTTTTTTAAGGAAACTCTATCCCTGTTTGGGCGCCAAAATATCGCGGTATATTTTTAGTTTGGTCACGATATTAAAGTTTACCCAATTGAGTGGTGGCAATTAGAAACTACTAGGAATTTGATATTAAGTAATTATTTATTCAAGAAAAACTTTTCGGTCATTATGACCAAATACGATAATAAACTAATCAATTAATGAATTAAAATAAACCTAAGAACTTCATGTGAAGTTAAAGGGGCCGACTTTCTTCTACGCGGTAGATACGACGACAAAACCAGTTGACGCAATTCGATATCGATAAAGGATCACGAAGATGCGTTTAAGCATAATCAGGCGTAAAAATGTAGGAGGAGAATAAATCTTATTGGATAATGGGAAGGATACAGGAAACCAGTGAAAGTGAGATCGGAAACACATATGTTTGGTATTGCGTCAACCGGTACGGTGTTCATAAAATCCTTCACGCTGGTCTGACCTACCGTCACAGCACAAACGTAGCACAAACGATGTGGTTAATTTCAGCTCTCAACCTCGAAATGGGGGGCCAGCGAAATGGACCTCAAAAAACGACGACTTTTATAGACGTTTCTGGGCGGTAACTGGTTCAGGGGTAAGACGTGGTGGGTTTTCGTTTCGAAGCGAGCGCGTACGTTCGTACGAAGGTGACAGCGGGAAGTGAGGTGGCTTAGTTCTTCGACTTGACGTAGTGTTACCACGCGAGATACTTTTTACCTTTAGGTATGCGTTGCGTGTGTTCCTCGATTCGACGCAGTGTTACCGTGCGAGATATTTCATCGATGTTTCTAATAGAGGACGTGATAGTGTTTTTTTCTGTCTAACGACAAGTTGACTTTCTAGGGTTTTTCCTGAGTTGACTTTCTTTGTTTCTTTTTTTGCATATTTTTAGCTGAGTTTTTAACTAAAAAACGACAGCTATTACAGCCTACCTGATTTGGGAAAGGAAGTTCGGGGAAAAATGGGGTCTTCAAATCTTTGCGTTTCAGACCATTTGTAATCATCTGGCAAACGTCCAACTTTTTGGTATATATAGATAATATTTTTTTTCCCACCCACACTATGGGCAAGTATTCATAAAATTCGCTCAAAATTTGGTGAGAGATGTTTCTTGGAAATGCGCAAAAGTACTTTTTTGTTTTTTCGAAAAATTTCAAAATGGCGGATCACTCAAATTTTGAGGAGAGCTGGAGAAAAGGTGAATACCTCAAATTTTTTTTTTGATCTCATATGAAAGAGTGAGTCACGGACAACAACATATTCTAATTTTAGTTTTTTGAGTACATTTCTAGGGGAGTTGCAGCAAAAACGGCTTTTCGAGGAAGTTTTTAGTTGTGAAATTTCTTGAATCTTCCATGTAAAAAAGTCAATATATGAATGTGATGTTAGTTGGTGACTAGAACATAGTCTATCGAATTTGAGTTAAAATGGATCGAAAATGGCGGATTATCAAAATCTGAGTTGAGCTTGAAGAGCCTGAAATTGGTGAAAAAGAGCTTAATATGGACTCATATGATTATTGGTGATGAAATGTAAACAATATCCTCAATTCACTTTCATACATATTGTGGAGGGGGAGGGGTAATCGAAAGATATTAGGCGCGACATGAGCCTAAGTGACTAATTTATACTGATTTCAGCTTCCTAAGTGAATTTGGAGGGGAGTTAGAGTAAAGAACCTGTTTTGGAGGAGAAATTACCGTAGGAAATTTCATTAATCATCAATATCTCCTGAACAAATTAGCCTACAAAGGTCAAACTTTGAGGGTAGGGTTAGTTGGTGACCAGAATATGACCTCTTGAATTTGGGTCAAAATGGATCCAAAATGGCGGATCATAAAGATTCGAAGATAATTTGAGGTGCCTCAAGTTGTTCTAATTTGAGAAATATGTGTTCAAATGATTATTTCATGGCAAGAAATACTAAGTTTGTTTCAAATTCAACTTCATATGTGGTTTTGGAAGGGATAGAATTGGGGTTTTTAGACTTGGTATTGGGTGTGGCCAATAGTCATGAAGGGTTAAGCAACGTTATTATTACCAAACTTGAACAAACCACAGTTAAAAACTAAGCTCCAGTAATGCAGCATGGCTGCTTACGTTTTTTTCTATAATACGTTAGGTGAAATAAAGAAATTATTAAACAATATGTTTTTTTCTGTACAAAACGTGCCTATAACTTACAACTTGCAACCCGTCCGAAGGACGAGTATTCCTGGCTTGTGTTACCATAAGTCCTCTTTTTTGAGGTCATGTTCTCTTTTTTAACACCTAAAAAAAGAGGACGTCCTCTTTTCTCTTAAAGTTACAAAATGTCCTCTTTTTTACTAAAACTAGATTTTACAAAATACACGATTTTTTTTTTAAATAATTGTGAAATTGTTAACCGATTGTTACCATCCATCATCGAGTCTCTCGCTCAGGTTACATTTATAAAATTACAAATTAACGAGTTCGAAGATGTACGACTATTTATTGCGGAAAAATGAGGTTCTAAACGCTATTGTGTCATCACAAAAATATATTTGGACCAAAGAAAAAATAATATAAAATATTTTGTTTTATTTTGTGCAGTAAGATATAATCAGTATTTTTATTTTTTTTTACGAAGCGTGATTGGTGGTATTTTGAAAAATAATTTTTTTTTTATTGCGTGTTCTCTTTTTTAAATATTTGAATATAGTAACCCTAAGATTGCCTCCAGTCTAATTTTTGAGAAATTGCCATTCAAATATTCTAAAACGCGTAACTCAATAAATATAATTATTAGAAACAATTGAAGACATTAGTTCAGCCGCTTATTTTCAAAACATACTTACTCCAATAATTTGAAAATTGAGATTTGTTTATAATTCTCTGTTTTTAAAGCTTCTGAATCGACTGGCACTGTCTATTTATTTCAAAACCTACTCTAAAGCACCTAAATAATGATTTGAGAAGGGCGTTTATTTTCCGAAACCTGCACAGTTTTTTTGTGTGTTTCCAGTAAAAACACGTTTTGGAGTTGGTAGGTTTTTAAAATAAACGGTTCATTTCTGTTTGTACATTCTATTGGTAAGAGATTACAGAAAAAATGTAAACTTTTCACCTCTGTTAAGTACAAGTTGAAAAATAAAAATTAAATCGATAAAATACGTTTATGCATATATCTCGGGAAATAGATGTGGTGAAGTCCTAAGATTTTGGTCAAAATTTTTTCTCGAAAGGGCCTACCTCTTGCCTTAGAATCGTTCGAAAAAATTTCGGGGGAATTTACATTTATCTTATCCCACCATACTTTTATTGAATACTATGCTTTGAATGTTTTATATTGTTACTTATATTTATCACTGATTATAAATTGATTCTAGAGCTATAATGGAATGGAAGAGTAATGAAGAATCGATTTTGTTTTGTAAAAGAATGATCGTTTTGAATTTGATGGTAATTATTGTACTTTTTGTTTATATATAAGTAAGGCTACAGTTAGTGCTGAGTGAGTGAAAAATTGAAAGTGAAATTTCAACAAATGAAAATTTTGAATGAAATGTTCGTATGTGAAAATACTTTTTTTCAATCATCAAAAGAATCATGTGATATCGATTAGCAGTATTTTATTGTTATTATTGTTTTCTGTTAATTGAATGCGATCATATAATACTGGTACTAAGTTGGATACCAGTACTGATACGGTGATAAATACTGACCAATACTGCGGTTCTTTTGGGATATCTCCATACCTGTGCCATACCTACTATCACAAATGACAAAATACCGATACCGAATACGATACTGAATACCTTCGACCATATACTATGGACTGCTAATAGTCGTACAGAAACGAACACCAAAGTGAAGCAAACAATAACAACATCATAGATGCGCTCGCGCATGCGTAGTGATGTTTCAGGAATGAAAATGAAAACGCATCGAAATTTTCAATGATAAGAATGTTAAATCAACATTAAACTACTGATTTAATTTCATTAATAATACTCAATAATTAAAATTACATTAAAAAAAGCATATTAATAATTATTTCAGTGAAACTACGCATGCGTCAGCGCATCTAACTACTGTTGTTGTTGGATTCAGTATCTCTTTGACTATATAGTATATGGACCGCTTGAACTCCAATTAGCGCAATGTTATGATATTCAGCCAATATAAATGAAGGTCGCAATTCCAAAAACGAATCTGCGCATGTATGAACTGAAGTTCCTTACCTAAATGCCTCCCGCTTTCGTCCCGCTTTACCCTGCTTTCCTAGCGTACAGGGAAACACGACGTTTCGAATGACAGAATTGTGATGCGCAGAAGCGTTTTTGGAAATGCAACCTCCATTTAGTTGGGTTATATTGGCTGACTACGTTTTTACAGTTCGAGCGGTCCATATACTATATAGTCAAAGCCAGTGGTGCGGTGAGTATACTTCGCAGACGAGCAACTCCTCACCGCTCATTTTGGGGGGGCCGATTTTTTTTTTTTTTTTAACTGAGGAATGTAATATTATGTCAATTGTCAAGTTACTACTTAATTTTAAGAAGAATGTAGATACAAGAAAACAATGCACTAATAATATTAAAAAATAAAGATTTATTATTTTTTTAACAAAACAGCATAGGCGGATGATTTTTCCCTTAGTAAATTAACGATCGCCTCATTCGGGATTTCTTCTAATATGTCCCGTTCTGAGGCGAGAATCATCATATTATTCATCCATTGGTCCAACATACGTGAACGAAGGGGGTTTTTAATAATTTTCTGCTTACTAAATGCACGCTCTGCTGAGCAGCTAGTAACAGCTAAACTTAGTAATATTCTATAAAGAACTGTGAGATGTTCAAATTTTGAAAGTTGTCGCAAAAGTCGAAATGGTTTTATGAAGCCTTTTACTAAAATATTTTCATCGGGATTAGCGATATCTTCGTCTTCGTCACTATCAACTTATAGGTTGTTCGTTTCCTCTCCTCGCTCTTCATCTTCTGAATGGTTCGTTTCCTCTCCTTGCTCTTCATCTTCTTCTAAATTATCACAAGTTTTCGGCGTTTCTATTTCTAGTTCTTTCGGAATTTGATTTTTTTTACTAATTTTTTCAGTGAGGTCGGAGACGTCAATATCAGCTTCCATTTCTTGATATAATTTTTTGAACTGTTCAAGTTCCCCTTCAACTTTGTCAACATCAAGTTTATAATTTGAACATAATTTTTCTGCGCGGGTTTGATTTCCTGTGATCAAATTTTCATGGCAAAACATTAGCATTTCTTTTATAATTTCCAACGTGTTGTCACTAAAACGCTCGTTCATTTGCATTAATAAGAAAATCATCATATAATAAAATTCGATTTTCAATGTGGAAAATATATCTTGTCGACAGTAATATAATCCCATTTCATCAAAAAAACGTTTTCTATGGATAATCCGTTTTACTTTTTCTTTGATGCCAAGCTCGTAGGCCATTTCAGAAATTTCGATTTTCAATTTTTCCCAGGCATTATCACTTCTGAGCTTTCTCAATTTTTCAGAGGTTTGTTCAATTATTGTTGTTGCTGATCCAAAATCCATTAGTTTACCTTGTAAAATTGTGGTAACAGGCGCCAATACATTAAATATTTTTAAACATATTTGTAAGCTTGCGATAAACTCAAAACTGGATATTTTAGTTTTCAACCCATTGGCAGCAGTAATGGTTTCTTTGGTCATTGATTTATCTTTTGCAATTTCGTGTAAACACTGTACAACTTCGGGGAAACATGCATTTAGAGTTGTGCACGATGCGTGTTTACTACTCCAACGAGTAGTGAATACTCTTTTGAGACGCCGCTTATGAAGATTTTTATCTTTACTATTTCCTTTTAAAATTTCTACAAAGAGACCGTGTCGTCTGTGACCATTCATGAATGTGTGTAATTCTTCCAGGATACCAAAAAAATTTTTCACCGCTTGGCAGTTTTCTACGGTTTTTTCTATGACAAGGCTAAATCTATGAGCATGGCACCATATATATAATGCCATTGGACATTCTTTTTGAATCAGCGTACTCATTCCTTTAGTACAACCACTCATATTACCTGCACCATCGTAACTATTATTTTTGTTTAAACCGACTGTTCAAGATTTTCATGACTTCAAGATGTAATTGCTTTCCCGTAGTTTCAATCGATGTGAAAATGCCAATTAATCGTTCTACAGGGATAGGAAGTGGTACTGATGAGGTATTTTGGATGTCTTCAATATAGCGAGTTAGTAAAACTGTAGATTCCATTTTACTTGCATCCTGAGTAGAATCTACAATAATAGAAAATTTTCCTCCATTTTTCGCAATTCGTTCACAAATTTCTTTCATGACTAAATCTTTCATAATCTGAACCAAATTAAAAATACTATCATACGCTAAAAAATTAATTCTCATTCTTTTTTTCTCTACTTTAGATTTTTGCCATTTTTCTAAATAGGCTGCCGCATCTGGATTATATTTTGCCAGTAATTTGAAAAGGTTCACCAATTTCCCTTTCGTGTCATCGGAGTTTCGAAACGCCATCATTTCTTGGGTTAAATATCGAATACAGTCGATAACTACTGAAACGACAGCTCGATGATGGCTAACCCAATAATTGTGCATTTCTGCAATTTTTTTATCTAATCGATTTTTACCAGCGTTCCATCTAATTAAGGAGAGATCACTCTCTTCGTGATATTTAGAATTTTCATGTGATGAAATACCTCGTGCAGCATTTTTCCAGTCCGAGTATCCATTTATTCCAAAAGCTTTACTATTACCGATCGTTGTTAGGTTAGGCGATCCAAAGATAAGACAATGTAGGTAGTACAAAGCTTCTTTTTTTTCGCTGTACACTAACCCACCATAGGTAGTATGGAACCAGGATTGGAGACTAGTACCAACATATAGCTTACCCCGCAAGTAGTTGCTTGCGCCTAGTCTCACTCCCCTTATGTGTTCATTGTATGCAACCACATGTACGTGAAAGTACAACGTACAATATTTTTTGAAATTCAAGTGAAACTACTGATTTAAGTATCTAGGATGATAGAAAAAAAAAATTACAAAAAAATTGTGATATACACTTTTTGCCTATCTTCATTTTTGAAGGAGCTACAATGATTTAAAATTTTTCCAAAATTCTTTTTTTTTTAATTTGACTAAAATTGTTCATTTAAGTAGCGAATATCACAGAGAAAAATTTGCAAAAAAACAATTTTTATACTTTTTTGCCTATCTTTATTTTTGAAGAAGTTTTAATACTTCATACTTTATAGTCCATTTCAATTTTCAAAAATACTACATAATTTAGAATTATTGTTCAGTAAGAAATGTTGTCTACCCCTCAACATTGAAGGGAATATATATCTAGCCCGTTAACGTAATATTCATTTTTCAAGTACAACATTTTTGCAATCAAAAAAATTATAGTTTTAGCCGGGGGGGGGCATTTTTGCCAATTTAGGGGGGGGTTGCTCCTCATCGACTCAAGGGGTTCACCGCACCACTGGTCAAAGCAGTATCTGCCATTTGAATTAGCAGTCCATAGTATATGGTCGAAGCTGAATACCAGGCATATTTCCAAACTAAACCCCAAACTAGCTAAGGTCAAATTGTATGAACTGATAACAGTATTGAAGTGCATAGATTGTTTACTTTGTGCGTTTGAATATTCTTTCCAATGCAGATCGGCCAACCGACCGCCGTGGCAGAGTGGCTTAAGGAGCACGCAATGATGTAGCACATACATCCGTGGTTCGAATTCCCTCCCAGGTACTAATTTTACATGAATTTTTCTACAATTTTTTACTTTTTTTTTTCTTGTCAAGTCCTTACCTCAATGTATTCATCCTTTTTATACATTCCTTATCTCAAGAGATGTTTTTTTTTTTTTATAGAAAAATCTTACCACGATACATATTTAAAAGCTACATTCCTCACCTCAACTTATCCTTTTCGTACATTCCTTACCTCAAGAGATATTTTTATAAAAAAATCGCACCATGAGAAATTTTCTAAAAACTACATTCTTTTCCTCGAGTTTTTTTTTATTATTATTTTTTTATTCAAAAATAATTTATGATTGTATTACGATTGCTTATAACACGAAGTCATGTAAGCGGATAGTGCGCTAGTAGTGTAAGTGGCCAGTTTGGGGTACAGTTTGGAAATATGCAAATACCAGTACCAGTGACGTATTTCACTATAGGTACGCCAGCTACGCACGAGCGTGGACCGGCGGGTATTTAGAGAGCAGCAAAATTTTTACTCACCTTTGAAAAAAAAAAATTGTAATTCAAAAACATAATTTTCGAAGGAAAGTAAATTATTATCAGCACTTATTCCTTTCTTATTTATAAATAGCAATTCGCACCCTGTAGTAAACTTGGAGCACTAGTGTAGCAAGCAATAAGAACGTTTGTTTACATTCTAAACAGGACTTTGTTTTCCTTAGGGACGTGTTTTGTTTGAAAATTTACAGCTGTTTCGTGCGATTTTCATTAGGTTATTTATTAATTAATGAATTTTTTTACGACTTCGTGAGGATGATGTTGAATAAAAAAAGTGGGGAGAATGGAGCATAATGGGCATATGGGGTAAAATGAGAAATTGCGTTTAAAAATGGGCAAATATCCCAATATCTCGAGAAATGAGCTAATTACATTTATTTAGTGACAGTGAATCATGTCCAGGATAAGAAAAATAAACTGAAGTGTTTTTGACGTAATAAAATAACAAAACGTGTTTTCAACATCGAAATAATAAGTTTGGCTCCGAAAGAAAGAAATTTTATAAAAATCAAAATTGGAAATTTATTTTACGCTAGTATATCCGAAGTAAGTACGAACCTTTTGCTTTATAGTGGCAAATTTTTTCTTATTTTTCCATGTTTTTCTAATTTTTACCAATTTGAAAAAAAAAGAAAAGCATCTTTTGGAGCATAATGGACACCCAATCGAATGAACACTTAGGATCGTTTTTTCTTATGGTGTAGCAAATAAATACAAGAAAAAAAATGTGCGACAGCGGTAGAACATTGAGGCAATAGAAAAATACTGCTGTCCTGAAGATTCATAAGCATTCATCTAAATAAGAAATACCAATTTTTTGAAGGCGCAAAAAAAAGTTTATGGTAAGGAGCAAGATGATGCATGATGTAAAACCAACAAAAAAGATGACAACATCGTTTCATTTGTTTTTGTTACACAATTGTGTGTGCTTTTATGTTTTGTTTTTTGTAAATAAAATTTATAAAAAAACAAGCATGGAATACCCGTCCTACGGACAGGTTGCAAATTATAGGCAGGTTTTGCACAGAAAAAAACATGTTTAATAATTTCTTTATTTCACCTAACGTATTATAGAAAAAAAACGTAAGCAGCCATGCTGCATTACTGGAGCTGAGTTTTTAACTGGGGCTTGTTCAGGTTTGGTAATAATTACGTTGCTAAACCCTTCATGACTATAGGCCACACCCAATACCAAGTCTAAAAACCTCAATTCTATCCCTTCCAAAACCACATATGAAGTTGAATTTGAAACAAACTTAGTATTTCTTGCCATGAAATAATCATTTGAACACATATTTCTCAAATTAGAACAACTTGAGGCACCTCAAATTATCTTCGAATCTTTATGATCCGCCATTTTGGATCCATTTTGACCCTACTTCAAGAGGTCATAATTATTCTGGTCACCAACTAACCCTACCCTCAAAATTTGACCTTTGTAGGTTGATTTGGTGAGGAGATAAAGAATATTTAAGAAATTTCATGACTCAAAACTTCCTCAAAAAGCTGTTTTTTGCTTCAACTCCCCTCAAAATGCACTTAGGAAGCTAAAATTTGAATATGTTGGTGTGTATGACTTACTGTTTTATATGAGATCAAAACAAAAAATTTTGAGCTATTTGCCCTTTCTCCAGTCCCCTTTAAAATTTGAGGGGTCCGCTATTTTAAATTTTTTCAAAAAAAAAAGTAGTATTGTGAGATACCTAAGAAGAGTCTTTCTTTCCAAATGCATTAAGGAAGCTGATATCTAGATATGTTGGTGTCCATGACTTACTCTTTCATATGAGATCAAAAACAAAAAATTTGAGATATTTGCCCCTTCTCCAGCACCCCTCAAAATCTGATTGACCCGTCATATTAAATTAAAAAAAAAAAATATATATATTTGCGCTTTTTTAAGAAGAGTCTCTCACCAAAATTTGAGCAAATTTCATCAATACCCGCCGACGATACGCGCGAGGCACATAAAAAAAATTTTCTCAAAAAACAGGTTTTTGCTCTAACTTTTCTCAAAACGCATTTAGGAAGCTGAAATTTGGATATGTTGGTGTCTGTAACTCACTTTTTCATATGACATCAAAAACAAAAAAATTGAGGTATTTGCCCCTTCTCCACCTCTCCTCAAAATTTGAATGATCCGCAATTTTGAATTTTTTCAAAAAAAAAATCGTTGTGTTATATTTCCAAGTGGAATCTCTCACCAAGTTTTGAGAAAAAGAATATGTATACCAAAAAGTTGAACATTTTCCAGATGATTAAAAATGGTCTGGAATGCAAAGATTTGAAGACCCCACCCTTCTCCAACCTTCCCTTCCTAAATCAGGTAGGCTGTAATAGCTGTCGTTTTTGGGTTAAAAACTCAGCTAAAAAACGAAACAAAGAAAGTCAGCTCAGAAAAAAAACGAAAAAAGAAAGTCAACTTATCGTTAGACACAGAAAAAAACACTATCACGCCCCTTATTAGAAACACCGATGAAATATCTCGCGCTGTAACGCTGCGTCGAATTGAAGAACACACGCAATGCACATCTAAAGGTAAGAACTAAACCACCCCACTTCCCGCTGTCGCCTTCGTACGAACGTACGCGCTCGCTTCGAAACGAAAACCAACCACGTCTTACCCCTAGACCAGTTACCGCTCCGAAACGTCTATAAAAGTCGTCGTTTTTTCGCTACTTTCGAACTTAATTACAGTTCAACTGAAGTTTTTTTTGGCTATAAACCTTCTACACGTTACAGCTGTCATACGTTCAAACTTTCAGCACATTCCGTTGGGCGGTACGGACGTGATGCGATGTCAGAAAAAGGGCCCTCTAAAATTATGTAATAGATAAATCGTCAGTAGTGTTACTAAGTGTAATACAGCTCCACAACAGTTCCCCTCTACATATTTATTTGAAGCATCTATGTTGTTTGGGTTACGCGGGTTGCGGTTGACATTTCTTATTTGGAATGAAGTATACTGTGCGTCCAAGTGATTTGGGTACAATAAGCGCAAAAATCTCAGTTTGTTGATAACATAATAACAGTTAAACAACAATTTCTAAATCAGAAATGATTTTTAAAATTATTTTAATGAATTCTAAGACTGATAAACTCATTTCAACTGCATTACAATTACTTTGCATTTGAAAAAAAAAACAATTTTAAATAATTGCAATAGAAATTTTTTCGCTGATTGTACCAGAATCACTTGGACGCACGGTATATTGAAGTATACATCCGGCGCCTACCTACACACTGTATTTCATTTGATACAGACCTACGTTTTTTATAACAGTGTTACTAACGTGAAAAATTATTACTTTATAAAGACGAAGACACGTTGGATTTTAATGAAAACAAATATGAATTTTCCTATCAACATCATCCTGAAAGCTTAAGAAAAGTAATGAATTTTGTTTTTGTGACAATGTTGGTTTTTTAAAACGACATCCCGTTTATTTCATTTTTTTTTTTTGCATGTTAATAAATATCGATGAAGTGTATAGCACATAATATTTTCTCGTATCGATGCTGGAAAAAGCGGCGCGAATACTTTTATTCTATTTTCAAAATTTAAAAAAAGTACGCATAATTCATTCAATGATGTATACACAGCACCTTCAATTCTCAAGATACACGATTTTTGCAAAGAGTCATTTTTGTTTATTACAAAGAGTTGAGTAAGAATTCTAGAACATTTTTTTGAGGATTTTTTGTATAACTGTCCCTTCAAATCTCAAGTTAGGCAATTTGTGCATATAAGTGTTTTTACTTATTTAACTAACCTCTATGCAGCGCCCACTTTATTTTTTCAAAATCGTGAAATTTTTGTTTTTTCATAACTATTGATTTTTCACGTTAGCAGCACTTCTACAAAAAACCTAGGCCGGTATCAGATGAAATTTATACGGCGTGTAGGTAGGCGCCAAAGGTTTTTCAATATAGGCAACTATTCAAGCAGATCGGCGAGTTGCATAGTATCTGACCAGTTCCTCGTGAATACATTATTAAATAATTTCAACAAATATCGGTAAAATCGCACCAAACAGTCATAAATTTTGAAACAAAATACGTTACTGATAAAAAAAGTCCTGTTTAGAATGTAAACAGAAATTCTTATAAATTCGTCGGCTAAGAGCGAAAAGGTTGCTCGTTCAAATATGAAAATTTTATAGAAGAACAAAATTAAAATTTCATCTACTTTTTCTACCAGTACTTTCTAGTTTTTATTGTTGGCTGGCAACTTTTGAGACTTTAATTTATTCAAGTTCAATGTTATAACTTGGCAAATCCAAAAAACGAAAGGAAGAATCTTTTTGTACTGACTAAGTTGAAGATGAAAAAAGAGACACATATTATTATTTTTTGGAATTTTGGATGTTTATAATCATTTAGCAATGAAAAGTAAATTTACATTGAAAAGATCTTAAAATTACCTTTCCAATGATACCAATATCTCAAAATGAGAAAAAACATCACGAGGAATCTTTTCGCTCTTAGCCGACGTATTGGTCGTTACACTAATGCTGAAAGTTTACTGCAAGATCGGAATACGTATGTCATATTCTAATGTTCTATTTAAGTCCTATAGTTCTATATTGGAGACAGGAACTGAGGATCTGAGAATCAAAACTCACTTTTGCTAAAGAGATTGTTTTGTTTAATGATGGATTCTGATCAAGTATTTCAAAGTCCACCATCTAACATAGTTTATGTTCCTTTTTCCCTCTATTATTCCTTACAATTCTTCATTATAAATTAGTTACATAATAGTTAAAAATCAAAACTCACATTTGTCAAAAAAAAAATTATCGCTGTTTATAAACTTCTAAAATCATTTATAACATGAACTGCTCAAGTTCCATAAGCGTAATGTTAAATTTTTGCTTCCAACATCTCAACAATTTTAACCCTCTAAATCATAAAGTGTAAAACTGTAAACGAACTATCGTAATACCTATCACTTGAAGAATCCTCGTTCATTTTTCGTAATTTTCTCAATTTTTTTTTTGCGATTATAATTGTTGTTCTAATTAAATAAAGTTATTAAATTTTATAAATTGATTATTTATTACAATTATATATTAGGAAATTAATGACAAAAAGCAAAACAGGTTTTGTTTACATTTCATGATTTAGCCGGTCAAGATTTTGAAAACAGATTCTACAGTATTGAAAACCCCTGAAGTTGTCCAAAATAGCACATAGTTGGCATAGAAGTTTGACTATAGAGTATATGGACTGAGCTAGTAATGTAAAACAAACGATCAAACATAAAGTAATGCCTACATATAAATGTAGATTGCTTCTGATTGATTGCTAATGTAGCCCGCCCATATAAGTAAACAAACTGTTACTTTCCCAAATGAAATTTATTGTGAATTCTGAAATTTGTGATTTATAATTAAGAAAATCAGACCTCCACTTCCGCCTCCCTCCCTCAAAAAATTTCATGTACCTCCACCTCCAACGAAATGGGTACCTCCAACGTACCTCCTACCTCCGCCTCCTGCTCTATCTCCGCAGTCCCTGAATTTAATAGAACTTTTCATTCAGAATGGATGAGTGTGGAAATTTATTAGCAAATTTATATAATAAATTGTGTTTTTATCATTTGTAGGCAATAATATGATTGTAGTGTACAGTATTCCTCATCAAAATTTCATTGCAAGCATCAGAAAGATGCTTCACTATTTGAAGACCCACAAATACAGCATTCATTTACCATATTAGAAAAATTGAAAAATTAAAAATTTATTTATTAAAAAGAATACAAAATCATTCACAACAGCATTTATCAAGTACATTCTTCTTGTTATCAATCATTTTAGCGCGAAGGTTAAACAATAGGGTGGGTCCATTTTCACTTTTTTTGGAAAATTGAGTATGCACCGAGTTCAGTAGTTACAAAATGATCCCAAAAGAATGTGAAAAAAATTTCAGCACTCTAGGTTAATATTTACCCCTCCCATAATTGAGTCAAAGTTTGCAAATAAGCAAAATTTTTTCAAAAAATTTGAAAAATTGTGTTGGACGTATTTAAATTTTTTGGGGGTTTAAGCTTCATGTTTTGCCTTCCAGACTTCGAAAAATAAGTAAAATGCCAATTTTTCCTCTATCCAGGAGTTCCAAAAATACTTATGCTATGTGCTAAAATACCCTATTTTACCTGTTTTTCCATTTTATTAAGTATCATTTATTTGCTAATAATTAATTAAATATTGTGTAAGAGGTAAGTAGCTGAGTACAATCATAAGGTATTGTTTAGTCTTTATGCTCAAACAATATAAATGTAATGGTGCATTTTCATTATTAGGGGGTCCCAAAAATAATCATTATAAGAGTGTAATTACAATTTACTATTTCAAGCTACTTAAGAATTATTCATACTTACAATATTCAATGATCCAATTTTTAAACAATTCTACAACTTTTTGCTTTATACCAGAACTCACCAAGCGTAGGTGGCTGTGCATCGAGGGCCTCCGGCCAGTCGGGTAGTTGGCAAGAATTTGTTGAATAATTCAAATTTAAAATTGTTTTAAATGCGACATATGGCATCGCGTAGCTAAACACTTTTCTTGCGGAATGAGTATTAAATTGGAAAATGCTTTCGGACACTCCATTTGTTGGTTCATTTATTCACTCACCTAAATCAACTGCTCCCACGACATCTCGTTGTAGATTTAGACTGTAAAACGATTGGGAAGCTCCTTTCCATATGCCAAAATTTATCGGTTGTTCAATTTGAAACCATCGCAAGTTCGATAGAAATCAAAAATTTCTCTATTTCTGATCTCAGCACCCACTAAATATATTTACTGGAAATGGCATTGTCCGCAACTTTTAAAACTTGAATTATTCAACAAAGTCTTGCCTACTACCCGACTGGCCGGAGGCCCTCGATGCACAGCCACCTACGCTTGGTGAGTTCTGGTATAAAGCAAAGAAAATTTAAATACGCCCAACACAATTTTTTCAAATTTTTTGAAAAAATTTTGCTTATTTGCAAACTATGACTCAATTATGGGAGGGGTAAACATTAACCTAGAGGGCTGAAATTTTTTTCACATTCTTTTGGGATCATTTTGCAACTACTGAACTAGGTGCGTGCTCAATTTTCCAAAAAAAGTGAAAATGGACCCAGGGGCGTACCGAAGACCTTCTTCAGGGGGGAAGGGGGAAGAAAAACAAAAATTGCCAACTAATACCATGAAATTTTCCCAACTGTTGACCTTTTTTTTTTTTTTTTGCTCCACGAAAAAATATGATGCACAGTCTTGTTAGTCTTCAAAAAATGGTCAAATTTACCAACTTTACGCTAAAACTCCAAATTTGCCAACTTTTTACGCTAAAACTCCAAATTTACCAACTTTCCAAAAGCCAAGGGGGGGAAGCTCCCCCTCTCCCCCCTTTCGGTACGTCCCTGAATGGACCCACCCTATTGTTTAACCTTCGCGCTAAAATGATTGATAACGAGAAGAATGTACTTGATAAATGCTGTTGTGAATGATTTCGTATTCTTTTTAATAAATAAATTTTTAATTTTTCAATTTTTCTAATATGGTAAATGAATGCTGTATTTGTGGGTCTTCAAATAGTGAAGCATCTTTCTGATGCTTGCAATGAAATTTTGATGAGGAATACTGTACACTACAATCATATTATTGCCTACAAATGATGAAAACACAATTTAGATCGTGAAAATTGTTGCGCTTTTTGCTAAACTCAGCGTTGTCAAAAAGTCTCAAGCTACATTTGATGGACAGTATAATTATACACTTTTGAATCAAAATGGTGATTACGCCATTGAATAGCTCATAAAATTATGCATCGAAAGATACAAACCCTTATCTATTTTAATGACTTTGGAGGGAGTTGGACATTTTCAAAATTTGATATTATGCTTTTTTGCGGTCATTTTGGAAAAAAAAGCACCAAAGAAATTTCGATTTAAATTTCTTGTTTCGAAACGTCAATTATGGCATTGAATAAAGCATACAATTATACATCGGAAACAGAAGTTCCTAATTAATTTAATTCATTCAGGAGGTGCACCTAGAAATTTTAAGCTTTTTTTGGGAACAGTGGTTCACATGTACGCATGTGCTTTGCAATTATGTCGAAAAATGTGAACTGGCCAAACTTTCTTGTGAAAAATACTACTGTTTTAAAATTAATTTCCTACGCAGAAGCATTAATAAAACTTACTTGTCCACATGGGCACAAAAAATATTTTTTTAGAGCATTTTCACCCATTAAAAGTGGAAAATAATGACTAAAAAAACTTCATTTGTTATATTGAAATATATGTACTGAAGACCTTAGAAGGTAGGAAATACTAACATGAGTGTAGGTGCTACGCAGTATTATCAATATTGACAGTTTTGGCATTAATTATTTCCCTATGCAGCACTTTACTAATTAAGTATTAGTATCAGTACTGGCAGTTTATCTTAAAGAGCGCCCAGTTATTTATGATTTAATTCGAAATGATTAAGTAAAAGTAGGGTTATCTTTAAGGCTCCTTAGTACGTGGCTACGTACGAAGATACCTATAGATGCTATTATCATCTTGTACCGAATATTATTTCAGATAATCATCTTAGTGACATTTCGATTGGCATTGCTTCAAGGAGCCTTACCCAAGTTCTCTAATCAAGATAATCCTGCAGCATTTCATCCACTGCCAAGAGTACGGTAAGAAAATATAATTTCTCCTGTTGAGATGTATAGCAAATATTTAAAACTAATCAAGCTATAGGTATGTGTAACTGTCTATGAATGAATAATGGTTCGTTAGTTCTCAAATTATTTTGCTTTGCACCATTCCTATCTCTAGTAGCCTTGCATAGTAAATTAGTATCAATAGGTTCATTACTTCTGAAGTAGGTAGTCATTAGCGCAACCAGAGCTTTTTTTGGAGGATGGAAGGTGATGCTAAATCAAGATGAAACCACTAAATTTTTTCCGCGCAATTCACACGTATACACATAATAATAAATTTTTGAAATTTCGAAGAATTTTGGCATGATTGCACCTATGTGGGTAGAATACTTGGTGCGTTATGAGATATGGATTAGCGTATAAATAATATGCTATAATAATGTGGTATTTATGCCAGTTCTGCGACTTTTGCAGCTTGTATACTCGTGTATATATATAACAAATACATTGCTTATATCTAGATATGTAAATTTAGATACTTTTTGAATAGCAAATGGACAGTATTTGGATAAAAATCTCATCATCATTCATAGATAGCCTTTTTATTCTAGCGTATAAATACAGTTGCGGGTAACATATGGATAGCATATCCCTTTTATAGCTATAGCTGTATTAGCTGATAATAGATAAACTCCCAAATAACGCACATGCGACGTATTGTAATGAAGTCATTGCATTTCACTTTGCCTAAGCACCACCATCATGTGATCTTTTTTCCAATTTTTTAGCTGAGTGGTTCACTTAAAAATGATACCCTATTTATTAAGCCTACCCGATTTAGAAAGGGAGAGGGAGTTTTCAAATTGCATTTCATACCAGTTGTAATCATTTGGCAAATGTCCACCCGTATAGAAAAATACTAGTAGTAACACAAAAACTACTAGTTTTACTTATAGTTTTTTCAGAAACTACTAGTTTTACTACTAGTATTACTAGTAGTTTCGGGAAAAACTAGTAATAAAACTAGTAGTTTTTGTGTTACTACTAGTATTTTTCTGTATGGGCAACTTTTTGGTATATCTTAATTTATATGAAAATTAAGTGTGGGTTTGTTAATGTTATAAAATGGTTTGAACCACTAATTCTATAAAGTTCATATTCCTAACATATACTAATTATTATTGTGTCATTAGCGGAATGTTTAAGACTAATGAAAAATTGGAAAAGTTGATTAGTCTTTGAGTTTGTAGCGCGCATTACCAACGTAGTAGTTTACTACTCGCTCGTAACGTGTCGATCAAAATGGTATAAAAGGTAGAATTAGAACTATGTGTATTTGTAAGCAACCTAAGCCTTTTGAATATATACGCTAGTGTTACGTTAAGCGAATTGCTTTTTTGTTGGTCAAAGTCCCACTCTCTGATGCGCACTGGAGTCTGCGTAGCTCGAGAGAATTACATAGGTTCCTCGTCGCATCTGTTGACGACACTTTTGAGTAAGACCGCGTTTACTACACTGGTGACCCCGCACGTTTCTATCCCAGTACTCAACACGCGCTTGTTATCCATATACCGCGATTCCTTCCGTGTATGAAACAGCGGCTACGCTACCCAACGCGAACACCTACCCTACCACGCGATAAAACTGTTCCATTGAAAACAAGATAATATCAACACGCAGCAAAAACTACGAAAATGCTGGAAGAAAGCTCCGTCTATATGAATAAATTGGTAATAAAACCACCACCTTTCAATAAAAACGATGTTTGTGTTTAGTTTACTTTAATGGAAGGTCAGTTCCGAAGCGCCCAAATTTTAACCGAAGGTACACAATATGCTTATGTATTAGGCAGTTTAAGCAGTCTGGAAGCAATCAGCGTCATTAGAGCCCAGTTGCTAGCTAGACCCGAAAAAAAAAACACAGCGATAAAAGAAGCATTAATCAAAGCCTTCGAAGAATCAGACGACGAAAAAACGCAAAACAATTTTTGAAACGAATTTTCCTCAGACATTTCCCGACAAATGTAGTTCAAATTTTAGAGGCAGTACCTTCTGCTGACCTCAACAACACAGCTGAGGCAGCGGATAGAATGATGAAGAACACGCCACATACTATAATTTCAGTACAAGCACCCGATGATACCATTCATACAATATTACAAGCCTTAGTACAAGAGATCGCCAAGCTGAAAAGTGTAGGTAAACAGTGAACGAAATCTCGAAACTAGATGCGATAGCCGAACTATTGAAAGAAGTGCAGGAACTAAGACTTAGCGTGGCAAGGCTCCGAGACAAGAGGCGATCGCGTGAACGAACACCATCTAAACTTCGTGAAAATAGCAAGTATCCAACTTGCTACTACCACTTTGATTAGGCAACAATGCTCACAAGTGCAAGTTGCAGTGTAATTTTCAGCAAAAATCGCAAAAAGCGAATAATTTTGTCATTGCGTTGGGTACATAACGACGCAATTCAGTCGATATCCTCAGCAAAATGTAGGCTACTAGTCCGAGATCGGTAGACAGGCTTAGTATTTTTAATCGACATCGGTGCTGATGTCTCCATTATGCTTAGGCCAAGTTATAAGAGGAAAAAAAGGAACTAAAACTATACGCAGCTAACGATAACTAGATCAATACCTACGGCGGTTGTATGTTAAACGTATCCCTAGTTTTTCAACAAAATTTTCCTTGGCAATTCACAATCGCTGACGTACAGGTACAACAACCAATCATAAGAGCAGATGTTTTGGCTAGAAAGAATATATGTGTTGACTTCATCAAACACCGCCTCATCGATGGTACCACTCAGTTAACATCTTGTGGTAAGCTAGATACGAACATAGATTAGCATAGCATCAAAGTAGTGAACGAAAAACTACCATACGCTGATATTTTATAAGAATTTCCAGAAATGTTAAAAACAGCGACTTTCAATAAAACACCAAAGTAAGATGTAACTCATCCGATAGAGACAAAGGGGCCTCACCAGTCACAGTAAAGGGGAGACAACTATCACCCAGACGGCTCAAATTTGTCCAAGGATGAATTCAGGGCTATGATGGAGCTAGGTATATGCTGTCTATTGCAAAGCGAATGGGCAAGCCTCCTTCACTTGGCAAAAAAAAGGCGAAACTTGGCGGCCAACCGGGCGACTACCTCTGCTTAAACGCCCATATAATCTTTGATCGCTATCCCATTCCAAATATTCGAAGTTTTAATACCTTACTAACAAAGAAAAAAATCTCTTCAAAAATTGACCTCGTGAGAGCATATTACTAGATATGCGTTCGCAAAAATGATATTCGAATAACTGGGATAATTATACCTTTTGGATTGTTCGAATTTACAGCAATGCAATCTGGTTTAAAAAACGCTGTCTCAACATTTTAACGATTCATCTATTTTATACTTAGGGAACTAGATTTTTGTTACTCACCTTGATCACATCTTAATCGCATCAGAAAGTGAGGAACAGCATCTAGAGCACCTGAGGCTACTTTTCAAACGTCTCAAAGAGTACAGGTTAAGAATAAAACAGGAAAAATGTATTTTAGGAGCTACAGCCTTCCCTTTTTGGGTTATAACGTTAACATAGAAGGAATTAGTCCATCACCAGAGTAGGTTGAAAAAATTTGAAATTATAACCAATCAAAAATTATCGTCGAATTAAGAAGATTCATAATACTTGTAAATTTCTACAAATAAAGTATCCCAAAAGTCACAGAAATCTTAGCCCTACTACACGAATTAATAAGAGGTTTTAAAAAGAATGACAAACGCCCCGGGCGTTCTATGGACTGACGAAACAATTAAAGCATTTGGAACTTCAAAAGAAAATTTCTACAACGCTACTTTACTGGTACATCCAGACCCTGAACTCGAACTATCTCTATTGACTGATGCTCTAGACTGGGCAGTACGTGCAGTATTGCAACAAAAACGTGGCGATAATCTTAAGCTTATCGCATTTTTCTCTAAAAAGTTGAACTCAACCCAACAAAAGTACAGCGCAAACGATCTCAAACTATTAGCCTGTTACTTAGCGATCAAACATTTCCGCAAGTAGGTCGAAGCACGAGTGTTCATAATGTACACGTACCACAAACCATTAATTTTTGCTGCAAAACAAAACCCAGGAAAAGCTACCCCATAACAATTCAGGCATCTCGACTTCGTTTTGCAATTTACCTCCGACATTCGACACGTATCCAGCATGAAAAATATTCCAGCCGACACCCCATCTCGCATCGCTAAACTAAAAACAGATTTCAATTATCAAAAATTAGCGATAGCACAACGAACTGATCCAGAAATGCAGAATATCCAAAATTAACTGGCATGAAACGTTGAAAGTTTAAAAACATTCAATCTTGTAAATTATGGATTGAAATCATGGAGAAACAATTATTTATGTGTTAATTTCTTAATCCCATAAAAAGATATGAAAGGAAGTGAAATAATGAATACTTTCATATGGATGAAGGGAATCTAGCGCTTGGGGGTGTTAAAATCAATTACACACAGTATATAGAATAACAATAATAAGTTTGGAAAAATGATTTTTCAAGTTTTCAGAACCCTTTGGTTGCCTAAATTCCTTTAAATGAAGAGAATTAGGTAAGTTGTCCAATTATCAAATCTATAAATGAAACAAACAAAGAAAAAGTTTCCAAGTAAGAATATTGGAAAAGGTGTAAAATCTATTTAAAAAAATTTCAAGCGTTTGGTCAATACAGTATTTCTTAAAGTTATTTAAAAATAAGAGGAATTGACTAATTTTATGTGTAAGAATTTTTTTTGATAAGGGAGACTGCTTGTAAGGGTAGAAGTTTGGGAGCCCTGTCGAGGGTCCCCGCATTAGTAATAAAAACAGTTATACCGCATGCAAAATTCTTTTTATTGTAATTTAATTGTACTTATTCAAATAATAATTAATGAAGGAATGGAGGCATCTGAGGAGAGGGTAGGCTGTAACATAAAATATACGCGCACCTGAGTACTTTCTATTTCTTAATAACAATAGGTTAACTAAGCACAGACTCTCTACGTAAGAGCCGTCTGTCACCTATCCCGTGATGCGGTACCATATTAACATACCGCCCTCACACTGTCGTTTAGGCAGGGCAGCTGACCCTCCATAACGACCAGAGCTAGGTCTTGTTTGGGAATACTGGACCCCAGTCAAGACTAGCTACAGTATCCCAACGCCAAATATATAGGCCGTACGTCACATCATCGCCTGGACCTCAGGCTCCGCGTAGTGCCCGCACAACACCACCTGGCGAGACAGTAGAATTGCACAACCCTCAAATTACGTTACGATAAAAATTAACTATATAATTAGATCTAGACAACACGGAGAGGTACCCCATAAGTAAACCATAAAAGATTTAACTCACCAATTTTCTTCTATAGCTTCGATCCATGTACTCGGTCACTGCACTGATTTTTCTAAGTACAAAACACCGGCCAAACATCAACCTTGACAATACAAGTGAAACGCGGCAATCTGAAACCAGTCTAGTCGCTCGACCAGACACCCCTCCATCAGCGCAGATAGAGATATCAAACCTGTACGTGATTGCAAGTACGAGGGGCTAATGTCGCCGAAGCAAAAGAGGGTGAAAGGAGTCACGTGTTGTACAACATACGTGTCCCATACTCTCACCAGGGTAGCCTTTCTCCATCAACGAGCGAGCTAGAACGAGGCTTCGCAGAATGTATATCTAGGAGGTATCAAAAAAATACCACGCAAGAGATTTACCTTTATTTACATATGTAGGCTATAGAGTGATAGCCTGAACGCCAAATGCGCTCGTTTTGAATGCGTGCTCAAAAAATTGAAAAATCATGTGACTTATCAAAATACTCATCCGGACCTCACGAGTTTAAATGTTGAAAAATAATGATTGTAAAGCCTGAATTGTTGACGTTGATTGGCATTCCTTGGTTGTTAAGGACATATCGCACCCCTACTGCAACAATACCACATCTCAAAAAAAAATCTTTGACTGCAAAAACACCACATCTCAAAAAACTACCAAAAATAATTTGCGTTGAGAAAACCTGCCTTTACCATTAGAAAGAACGTGAAAAATTAGTAAGCATCAATGAAAAAAAAATGAATTTGAATTCGTATTTCGTTATTTACAAAGCAAATAAAAAGTAATTTTCTTGAGTTTTGGTTATTTGACGTGTTTTGAGATGTGGTGTTGTTGCAGTAGGGGTGCGATATAAGTGATGTGGGTATAAATAATTCAAATAAGGTAACCCGTGCTGGTAGTCAAATTAGCCTAACTGCTAGGTAGAATGAATTGGAAGATTTTTTTTCATAGGCTTGCAACTAGAGGTGGAGTAAATTTAGCCAGGATTTTATCAAAAAGTGTACTAAAAATAAAAATATCATTTTTTTTAATTAGTAGAAATTCTACGTGAAGTGGAGAAAAAAATTTTCAAATTTTTGTTACAAAATTTTATTGGAATTTAGAACTAAAACAGAAAGAAATCATTTTTAAGGGGGGGAGGCCCTTGGCCACATTTTGTGCAGTTAGCAAAATTAGATGAGCAGTTGATGCAAAAAGCATACAGTTTGAACGTTTATCCTCTAAAATATAAGGAAATGTAAGAGATCAAAATTTTATAAAATTTAACATCTTTTTTTTGCCGTGCCGTATCTTGCCGCTGTGGCTAGAGACACGGCCCTGATATTGTTTAGACTTTTCGGAGGAGATAAGTTTTTTGGAGAAGAGAGATTAACAAGGGGATATTTTCCAGGACTTCTAGAAGAGTGCTTGGAAATCGAAGGACATTACAGATGTGAACATAGTCTAGACAGGTGGTGAAGATATGAGGAATGGTGGTGAGTTATGTTTTACAGGAAGAGCATTGCGGTGGGTTTTCTTTTTGTAAAATGTGCTTATGAGTGAGCATCGTGTTGCCCTTGCAGATAAGGCAGATAGCAACTTGGACTTTACAAGGGAGGTCAATGATACTATTATCAGGAGAAGGTGGTCTTAGTTGTTTCCAGATGATGTCATTGGTATGTGATGTGCATGCTAGTATAAGTGGAAGCGGACGCATGCTTGAAGCCTCTCTCGCAGCCTGGTCTGCTTTGTCATTATGGTCAAAGTGAGCATTTCCTAGAACCCAAGCAATTGTGAGATCGATTATATTTTGTTAGATTATGTATTCGATTTTTCAGTGATTGGGTGGTTTCTGTCTGATTCAATAGTCTTTATAGCTGATAGAGAGTCTGTACACACTAAGACTTTGTTGACGTTTTCGTGGGTAATATGCTTGATCACAAGGTAGATATATGGCATAAAGCTCACACGATAAGATACTAAAATATTCAGGTAACGGAAACTGAACCACAGTATGTCCACGAACAAACGAACAACCACATCGATTTTCGAATTTAGAGCCATCAGTATAATGAGTTTCGTAAGTTTCGTACTTAAGAAGAAATTGATTTTGAACATCTGCAGGAACAGAGCGAGAAGTTTTTTTAGTATGCGTTAATGTAAATGACAAAAAATAAATTTCTTAAAACAAAAATAGGTGGGTAGCCTATGTAATGAAAAACAATAACTAAAAACTTGAGAAGGTAATACATTTTTGTGCAAAGGATTTAACGAACAAACTTTTTCAAGAGTTTCTCCAAATGTTAGTGATTTTAAAATGTATAGGGAATACCATCTTACACGACTGATAATTTTTAATAAGTTCTTTAAGATGGTCTTTCCTATTGCATTCGGCAGTAAAATGTTTCCTAGAAATTATATTTGAGTTCTTTCCTAATGTGCTTAACCTGAAAGGGTGGAAAATGAGAAAGAAATGGAGGAGAGAGGGAGGAAAATTAATGAATCGGATAGCACAAACGTAGCACAAATGATTGCCACCAAATTCAAGCTGATTGCATTATTTTCAACCCTTTTATAGACCTTTCTAAATTTCATTTCCCCCACTTACCCAAATTATGTTTGGTATATCTTGGGAAGGAGAGTAGCACAAACGACGCGGTTTACGGCACAAACCAGCATAAATTTCATTTCCAAATTCCGGAGTAGGAGTGGTGAGGAAATGCACCTATGCTCTTTCTGTACACAACACGACGCGTTGAGTTATACCTTATACATAGTTGTTAGGTGTACAATACGCGCCCAGTAAATAAGGGAATTAGATAAGCTGTTTATATTATACACATTTATAATACAACAGCTATTTCTACCGGCCTATTTTGATGCTGATTAGTAAAATGAGAAAATGTAGATATTTCTTTATAGGTAAAAATTTTAGGTGTATTTTGTGCGATTTTTCAATATTTTTGGAATCACACATGTTATATTTTTGGTCTCGCGTACCTAAAAGGAATACCAGCAGCCGGCCCACCGGAGTTTCTCGATTCTCCCTTTGGTTTCATCAAGCATGATAATGGACCAAGAATGACACCAGACTTGAAATTTTTTGGATAAGTTAAATAGGGAATTTTTTCTAAGCAATTCTTCACTGCAACTTCTTTTCAGTCACCTTGTAGTTACTGAAAATAAAAAATATACTATATCCCAAATTCACTCTTAACTTCTTAATTAGTTTTGGAAGGGATAGGGTAGGGATTTTGAGACTTGCTACTGGGTGTACCCTGTACACATGAAGGGGTTGGTAACAGTAGTTGCGAACTTGAACAAGTCTCAGTTAAAAACTCAGCTCCAATTTACATTTTTATTTTTTTTTTATTTTTTTAATATCATTTCCTTTTTTTATTCGTCGAGAATGTCGCGAACGATCGCGATTTTTAGTTGCTTCCCGCCCTTCTTGTTTCTTTATTCAATAATATTTGGCCACCTGGCCAAATGACTATTTCTGTTATTTAAGATTATAGAAAACGAAATGAAACAGAGTTCATCTAAGGCACTACAACTATGAGTACACACACCCGCCATTTTGGGTTTTTTATCATTCATAATCCCCATATCAGCTGCAGTCGGTGTAGAGTGCTAGAATAGATAGTTTGTTGAAACTACCAAATGATAAAGATTTTTTAGATTTATTTTTATCCTCTATTTTTGAGTATTGATATAAATAAGGAATAAGTGAATATTATGTCAAATCAACTGACTCAAAAAATGAAAATGGAAGGAAAGAATTGATGGGACATGGGAGGATACAATAAATCAAGTTGATCAACAAAATGAATCATCACAATGGAAATTAGAATTGGAAAGACATATTAAAATTATTAGAATTGGAAAGACATATTAAAATTATAGAAAATAAATTAGTAAACTAAAAAACTCAATATTAGCATTACTAGCTATTTTTTCAACACTCTCAGCAATTCATCCATCATCTCTTTTTCTCGTTTCAGCTTCTGGTATTTCTCCTTTGCATGGTTTCTGGCTTACAAATTAGTTTCAAATTCTTCGAGAATATCTTTTATAGATCGAGTCTAATACGTATAAAATTATTGTTTTATAGATTATAAAAAAATTATACAATTTAAAACAATGCTTTGTTACAAATATCTTAAAATATTCATCAGTACTTCGTTCATTTGATATTTTCCTAAAGACATCTTCAGTTCAGTAGAAACAATGCGAGGTTCAAATGAATTATCAATTTAAAAACCACTATTCGTATTTTAAAAATGATTGAAGAAACTAAACTCTTGCTTGAGATTGAACTTTTAATGGTGATAACAACGTAACAACCGAGATAAATCGCAGCCGCAAAAATAAACAACATGATACAAAAATCCAAAATGGCCGTATGCGTTTACCTGAGTATTTAGCGCTCTAGTTCATCGATAACAACCTTTGACTAATTTATAATGACTGGTCTATGTTCTGATTGGTCATATGTTACCTGCGTAATGACCAATCATAAGGCTATAATGTGATAAAATGTAGGTAGTTCCATTTCTACCTTCCTAAATAATATCGTTCACTTTTCAGTGAACGACTAAATTCGTTTGTGATTTGAATCATCAGCTGATTTATGTTTTTAGTTTACGAGTTAGTTGAGGTAAATTTACCACATTCCAACTTGCTGATTGGTTGTTACAGGCGTGACGTATGACCAATTAGAACATAGACCAGTCATTATAAATACTCTATACTATATGGACCATGTTAGCAATGTAAAGGAATTGTCAGACATCCTACTGGGAAAGAATGCTTCTGATTGGTTATTTTATTCTCCCGCTAAATTTGCTTTGATAACACCTGATAATACGCTGTTGTGATCTTTGTTGTGATTAAGAATTCAAATAAATTATTGATGCAGGTTTAATAATATTCATTATTTATTTTATTTCATTTAATAATTGTTAAAATGCCAATAAGATGCTGCGTTTATGGCTCTTCTAATCAAACAGCTAGTTTGTTAAACAATTCTGCATTTATATTTGTAATTTTTTTTCTTTTGTAATATTAGACTATATTGTAATCTAGTTAGTAAGTGTAATAATGAAAAATACATCCCGTTCGAGTTCCCAATATTGTTTTAAACGACGAATCCAACGGTAACCGAACCATAACGTTTGAAAGAAGGTATAAAGTGTACGTCCATTGTTTCGAATTATTTCACTGTAATGCAGGGCTGTTAACAATAACTAAAACTCTTAACCTTAACTCAAACTGACTCGTATTTTCACGCATTAAGAATATAACTGAATTTAACTTTAACTATAAATCCCAATATATGTAACTGAATAAAACTTTATCTAATATTTTCAGTCCTTGAAACTGAATCAAACTTTAACTTAAACTTTAAAAAAAAAATCGTTTTGGTTAAATTCTCAAGCCAATTTCCAATTTTCCAATTTTCCAATTTTGAACGAACATTTAACGACTTAAGGTTCATTTTAGGTCCTTTGCGATACAGTCTCAAAGGGTCTATTAATTTATTAATGATCTTTTGTTACTGCGAAATAATTATAAGTAGTTTTGAAAATTAAAATTTTAAATGTGAAATTTAAAATTAAATTCATTTTATATTTTTATAAATGCTTGATTTATTGAATTTGGAAACTCTTATATCTTATTTCATCTTTTCATCGTACATAAAAAGCGGATATGATATAATTAATAGGTAACTACATTATTTCATTATAACTTCAACTTCTTCAACTATTTTAAAAGAAGAATTAAACTTTAACTACCTTCAACTTTTTTAACTATAAAGAAGAATTTAACTTTAACCTTAACTCTAAACTTTTATTTTATTCAAATTAAAACTAGTTTTCTTCAACTTTAACTATAACTTAAACTTTAAGTGAAAAGAATAAAACTGCCAACTTTAACTCTTATTTTTGTTTTGATAGACTAAAACTTTAACTGAATTTAACTAATATACGTTTAAGTTGACAGCCCTGCTGTAATGATGAAACAGAACTAATTATTCCAATACAGGCATTTAATCGGCCGATGCTACATTCGGAATAACAGTTTTGAAAATGAGTATTTACAAAAATTCACCTTAATATATATTTCTATTTCCATTCTTCACAATCTTCCTTATAGTTATTTTCTTTTTTTGAACTGAAAGTTGTTTAATGATAACGACTATCCAATCAGAAGCTTTTTTTCCCAGTAGGATGTCTGGTTGTCTGACGAATCCTGTATACCCGTTAATATGTATCCAGCTTGGTCTATATACTGTATAGTCAAAGATAACAACTATCCACTGAAGTTTCTTGTTTGTTCATCATCAGGTCAAGGCAAAATATGCTTTTGCATATTTTTCTAGTTGTAGATTATCGAGCATATCGATAATTTCTTTACGAATTGGAACATTCTGATTGAAATAAGCCCAACATGTTAGCGCATATTTTCGCCTATTTTGGTAAAAATCCCACATTTTTGCATAAAATGACTTTTTTAGGAAATATTTGAGAATAATTTGCTACTTTTCCTTAAATTTGCCCCTTTTTCGGGAATATTTCGAATGTGGATTAATTTTCAGTATTTACCAAGATCAAAATTTTCTGATCTAAAAAAAATTTAAAAAGTTGAACATGTAAATTTCCTATCTTAAATCTTTGTTCTGTGGCTTACAAAGCAAAAAATCTTTGTTGGTATTTTAATCTGTGCTACTAATTTGTGATATTTATTTTCTACCAGGTTATTTAGTTGAATAGATATTACAATTTTACGAAACTGCTTCGAAAATCCTCTATTTTGATACCCATATTGTATGGGAATATTTTCGCATATTTCCTTTTTTTAGGGAATATTTGGTGCATATTTTACCTCTTTTTAGCGCATAAAATATGCGCATATTTTATACGCTAAAAAGAAGTAAAATATGCACTAAATATTCCCTAAAAAAGGGAAATATGCGAAAATATTCCCTTACAATATGGGTATCAAAATAGAAGATATTTGAAGCAGTTTCGTAAAATTGTAATTTAATCAATAATACTCATAAAATGATTAACAAATTTGTGGCATAAATTAAAATACCAACAAAGATTGTTTGCTTTGTAAACCATAGAACAAAAGTATAAGATAGGAAATTTATATATTTAATTTTTTTTTGGATTTTTTTAGAACAGAAAATTTTTGATCTTGGTAAATACTGAAAATTAATCGATAATCGAAATATTCCCGAAAAAGGGCCAAATTTAAGGAAAAGTAGCAAATTATTTTCAAATATTCTCTAAAAAAGTCATTTTATGTGAAAATGCTGGATTTTTATCAAAATATGCGAAAATATGCGCCAACATGTTGGGCTTAAATGTTCCAATTCGTAAAGAAATTATCGATATGCTCGATAATCTACAACTTGAAAAATATGCAAAAGCATATTTTGCCTTCCCCTGATTATAATCTTGAAAATATAGATATATAGATATTATAAATTCTTTTTTTGAACACCCCGTGGGCGCTCTCGCGTCTTCAATATCTACATAATCATTAGGTAAATGTTTGAATATTTCAAGTTGTTAGTTCTACCTATCTGTTAATTTATTTTCTTCTAGGTTTTTAACTTACGGATATCTTGCTGCGTTCAATTTTTGGCTATTGTTATTTCCATTCACACTTAGCCATGATTGGCAAATGGGATCTATTCCATTAATAACCACCGTATTGGATTACAGGAACATGTTTACGTGTTTGTTTTTTTGTTTTTTTTGTTGGACCATATATAGAATATTCGCGGATTTTGAAGTACGTACCAAAACATATTTCTATAATTATACTTAACTACGATAAAATATTCATTAAATTTCAAATCTAATTTCAATTGTACGTATTGAATAATGTGTAAATAAGTTTGACAATCAAAACTAAGACAAATTTCATCATTTGCGCTTTGAGCATTCTGCATCGTTGGTGGTTTCAATTTCCCCCTATATGTAACGTGACTTTTTTCTTGATCCAAGGTTCATAAAATTTTTTTAGCTGAGTTTTCAACTTACAAGACAGCTGTTGAGGTAATTCTTTTCCGCATTAATCCATTTCAATACAATATTGAATGTTTTAAAGACATTAAATCGGAATCCAGCGTGAAAATGAAGAAATCATTCGAGGAA
This sequence comes from Phenacoccus solenopsis, assembly GCA_009761765.1. Taxonomy (NCBI): domain Eukaryota; kingdom Metazoa; phylum Arthropoda; class Insecta; order Hemiptera; family Pseudococcidae; genus Phenacoccus; species Phenacoccus solenopsis. The sequence continues at coordinate 44,280,237 of CM019755.1, forward strand.
AAGTGGTAAAGACAGAAAATGGAAAAAGGTTGGAAATGAATGAATGATAAAAATGCTGAATTGGTTACGCTGTTTTATACCTAGATAAAATAGCCGGAGTGCTTGAATTGAGTTCGAAAATTATTTTATGAATATCTTTCATTTTATTTAGAGTTTTTATTTAAATGTTTTTATCTGAAGTAAATAATACGCGGTACACAGTAGCTATCTTTTCATTCTGCTACCCAAATCTGAAAGTTTTTTTTTTCATCGGCCGATGTTAGTGAATGAAAATAAATGTTTCTGTAGTTAGAAATAATTTCATTCGTAAAAGGCATAGGAGGATAAGAATAGCGAATCAGGCCCGGAGCCCAATTTCGATGAACCTTGGATGGTAGGTAGGTAGGTACCGTTTAGAAACTTTCATGGTCAAAGTTTCAGACCCCCGCCATCCTCGTTTTTGAAAAATTAATTTTCAATTGAAAAATCAATTCGAATTTTTCTTTCATGCAATAGTACACTGATTTTATTGAAAATTTATTATGTTGTACTGTTCCATAGGAAGTTTCTTGGAAAAAATCAGCAATCCCCCACCATGATTTTGCCCCCACCAAAGACGGTTTTTCAACTTTATTTAATTTTTTTAACCCTGATAACGGGAGTTTTTCGATAGCGCGCCTTAACAGAAAACGAAGATAAGCGGGCTATTGATTGCGCGCCAACTGTATATCGATAGCGCGCTTATCTTCGTTTTCTGGCAATGTCAATAGCGCGCCAGTTTATACACATGAACAGTGTTGTAGGAACAAACATATGTCTGTTCTTGTTCCTGTTCTCGTTCCTAGAAAGACCCAGTCATTTGATTCTGTTCCTGACTTGTTCTTATTCTCAATGTTTCAATTGTTCTCGTTCTATTCTTCGTTCTTTCAATTCTTTACAATCTTGTTCTTCTTGTTCTCGTTCCGTTCTTCGTTCTTTAAATTCTTTATTATCTCGTTCTTGTTCGTTCTTCGTTCTGTTCTCGTTCTTCAAACTTCAACTTTTTCTTTTTTTTTTCCTTTTTTTTTTTTTGGTAACGTGTTTACGGTTTATGTTGTTGTTGAAATTGCAGTGCGTAACTCTCGAGTTTTTAGCACTAACAATTATTTATGTCCAGGGATGCCAAATAAATACAACGCGTAGTTGTGTTCCGATAATTAAATTGGTACCTATACACACATATATTTGTATTCCCTTTTTTTTTTTTTTTTTTTTTTAAAGAAGTAGAAAACCAATCATTTTAACAAAAATTACCGCGATATTCATGGTTTATTAGGGTATTATATGTATATCAAAAAAAATAAAGCAGTTATATATTAGAAAGGAGTATAACTAACACATACCTGTGTAAATGAGTATCATATCGAAATAATCAAATTATGGAAACGTTACCGAATTTCACCGCTGGTCCACTGAACGCGTTCTTCGGCCGCAGCAAATATGTAGTCAAGTTAAGAATTATATGTAAAAAAAAATAATGCAACTGGTTACAAGGAACAAGTAAACAAGATAAAAAAAAAAAAAACAAAATGAATATTTAAATAAGAAGAAAAAGAAGAAAAAAAAAAAATTTATACTAATTGAAGTTATTGTCATGGCCAATTAATTACATGTGTATTGCTCATTTTCAAAGGAACTTCTTCGCATGTTGATGGACCGATGCTATCCAAACTTATACTTCATTCACAGCGACGACTCCAAATTACATTATCAAGTTGGCGACGAATATCGAGATGATGGCGAGTCCTAGACTGGATGCGAAAACCAAACCCAACTCTCCAATTTTGACAGAATGGCAATAGACTCAAATAGGTCAAAACAACTCTTCGTAGCACAATATAATTTGCACATGGGACGAGATAAAACTTCTCTTTATGAAATTTTTTTTTTTTTTTTTTAAATCATGGTTATATATCATCACCGGTTTCTTTTGCACAATTTTAATATCAATATAAAAATGCAATGAGTTAATCAAGGTTGAATTAAAATAATGCATATATGTTATGTAGAAAAAAAAAAAAACAAAATGATCACCACAATTGGTTACATATGAAAGTTAATGCAAACAAAAATTTTAAAAAATATACGAAAAACAACAGATGAATTAAAAAACAAGAATTATTACGAGTTTATACTATGAATGATTCGTCTTTAAACGTAGAGATGCGACTAAAAATCGGAAACTTTTCGCAGTCCGCTCAGGCTCCCACATCTCATATCTTATCTGATATTCACGATAAGTTCGTCGTCAACTTGATACAGTCTATATGAAAATAAGTAGGTATCTACCTCCTTATTTAGGCGATTTTACGCACTGCATTTGCCCCTCGAAATTTCATATACCCTAACCTACCCAAAATGGAAGGTCAGGCTATAGGAAATTTCGACCCCCGGTGCGGAAACTCCTTAACAAGTCTCACAATTACAGCAAACCGATTATTTGAGTAGTAACCCAGAGTCATGGATCCACTCGCTTACTAATAAGTAACGAGGCACGAACTATAGCATGACCTGTAGCTGCAAACCCATCACCTAAAAGGTTATACCATATTACAATGTAAGACAAGGTACACCAAGCAAGCATCAGTCATCAAACCACTCCAATGCCCTCCATATATTATATATATATATAAAAAAACAATTTAACATAAAGAACAAAGCAAAAAAAAATTTTAGTTCACCTTACAATAAAAACAAAAAACAAAAAAAAACTCCATAAGAAGTTAATTACCAAATTTTCCTATTCCCCGATACACGCCTGACGTCGTCAAGCTAAAGTTAGCCCCGATCAGGTCGAGTACGTCGTCGGTAATGAGGATTACTTCGGTAAGAACCTCTCTCATTAAACGAACTTGAATTCTCACGCTGATATGGGATTTCTGTGTCAGTATCACCATCTTGATTAAAGTACTCCTCAAAATTAATACTCTTAAAAGTGAACTCTCGCTCTTGTCTAACCCCCGGATGACGTATTTTTGCTTGTTCAAAAGCGAGCTTAGACCTTTCGTCTTGTTTTATAATCCACTTATGAATATTACGACGCATTGAGAAAGGTATACGAACATCTGTGAGGAGCACGTCGCGTTTTTGCTTTATATTTATCGTTCTTGGTAATCGTGACATATATTCGATATAGAAATTCTCTATTTTCGTTTCTGTGTTCAACACTCTTACAAATCGTTCACTTAAGGATTCCTTCGTGATATGTACTGGGATTAACAGCTCATTTTTTCGTTTCTTTGGATGATCCCAAGTGCGCTTACGTTTTGTTTTACTTTTCTGATTATCAACAGTCATAATCACCTCTTCACCAACTCGCATCACATCCAGGGCATTTAACGTACATTCTGAGTTGTTATCTCGAAACATTTGTGATACATTTACTACTTTTATCAGGTCAGGGTTCTTTTCATTGGCGATTAAATAAACGTTTTGGCCTAATTTTTTTTTCACTAAATATGGACCATCGTATTTCGGAAATAACTTTCCCATAACTCCTTTTTCGAAACTTGAGGTAGAATGCTTCGTTTGTAGACTTTTTCTCCTGGCATGTAAAATGTTACCTTTTCGTGATTTTTATTAAATTTAATTTCCTTTTTTAAGTCCTCTAGCTTATAATATAAACTAAGGAAAACCTCGAAACGATTTTGGTTGGTATTGGAATTATCAATTAATAAATCACACTCTGATAACACTATAGCCCGAGTTGCCAAAAAATCAGCTGATTTATTCCCAAAATCACATCCATGACCCTTAATTAAAACGAATCTAATATCCAAATCATTTTCACGAATCAATTCTTTAATTTCATTTATCAACTCATAATTTAATTCGAGACCAAATTTTTGTTTACTAGATATGATTTTAGTATTCATAGCGCGCAAAATTTCACCAGAAGCATACGAAGAATCAGTAATTATAGTAATTTTCTGAATTTTGTTTTTATTTAAAACCTCAATTGCGCATTTTATCGCCTCTAACTCTGCCATATTGTTAGTAATTTTAGGACTATTGAGTAATTTCGAAATATTTTCCCTATGATTTTCGCCAAACCATACACCAACTCCGCCACACGCATTTTCAGAACCATTACGAACACAAGCACCATCAGTATAAACTATTACACGATCGTCGCTCATAATAAATTCGTCATTTCCTGCCGTGTCGCTACTTTCCAAATTAAACTGAGTTCTCAATTTTTCTATTTTTTTATCAATATTAGGCATTTTCCCCTCCAAAATTCCCTCAAAGGGTTTCTCTGGGCTAGTGATTCCAAAAATTTGATTAGGGCTATACCCATGCTCAAGAGGTTTATCATTAATACAATTAACTATATCACGAGTACAATTTGCCCAGCGACGGTGTGAATCAGCCGTTATTGGTTCACCATTACATGAATTTAAGTGAATGCGGAGTTGGGTTCCCAATTCACGCATTACACGTTCTGTAGGGTTTGACTTAGGATTATATATACTTGTATACCTAGGCACTATATTTAAATTTTGACAAGTGTTAGTCCACGTATTACTCCTAAACTGAACTCCATTATCACTCAGAACATTTTTCACATTAAAATTACGATCCCGCATTTCTTTTATTACTATTTTAAGTTTATCTGAGCAATTCCCGGCAGTGGTGTTTTTCAAATTAAATGCCCAAATATAGCCGCCTGCTATTTCTCTAGCCACTAAAATCGATGATACCCCTCCTCGAGAAATTGGTAGTGGTCCAAATAAATCAAATGCTACCATTTCACCCAGTTTGCAATTTTTAACAATAGACTTATATTCTGACATATGCACTTGATTTGATACCTTATTTAATTTGCAAATTTTGCACTTGTTCGTAACTTGATTAATCCCTTTTTCCATATTCCACCACCAAAAGAATCTCTGTGCAATCGCTGTTAAACGTTTCGACCCTGGATGTGAATAGAATGAATGAAGATACCGAATTACGCCATTAATAAGATGATCAGGCAATACAGGTAGCTCGTAATCCTCATCACGAAAAACACGATATAATAAATTATCTGTCGAATTAAAACGGAACATATTATGATATTTGTGGTTAGGTTTACCTAGTGCCTCAATTACCTTGATTATGCGAGTATCGTTTTTCTGATGCACTGGTAAATTAGTAAGCGCCTCTCTCATTCCATTTTCCAGACTCACTCCGAAATAATCAACGTGAGGATTCAATACATCTGCCTCAAATTCGATGTTTATACATTCTATACCTCTAAAAACCTCCTCATCGCTACTTAAATTTAAATCTAAACATTTTATTTTAGCATCTAAGATTGAGTCCGTTGAGAAACTGCTTAGCGTTATTTCTGGAATGTTATCATTACATAATTTATTCATAATGCTATTCGTATTTCCAGTCAACGTGCACTCCAGAAAAAAAGAACTGAAGAACAGTACCCATCCACTAACTTTTTGGTTGTACATTGCGACAGTATATGCTTTTTTTAATAAATTCTCAAATTGAGAACTGATCTTAATTGTTTGTCCGTGAACCAAAGTTTTAATTTTGTCTAAGCATAAGTATAGTCCACATAAGTATTTTTCATGAAAAGTATATTTAATTTGGCTCGTCGTTAAAGTCTTACTAATGAACAACACAACATTCTCTACTCCAGAAGTTTTATTAATTTGAGTTAAGGTACCATGTATAGATGTCTCTCCCTCACCTAACTTTAAGTAGAGATTAAAAGGTTCAGCTCTCTCTGGCTTTCTCAGAGTCATCGGCTTCATAAATGCATTTTTTAATTTTTGATAACCCTCATCGTGCTCAGTTGTCCACAACACCGAGCCATCTGTATTTTTTATGAGGTCATTAAAAATTTTTGTAAATTCCGTATATTCATGAATAAACATAGAATAATAAACTGTACTTCCTAATAACGATTTAATGTCTTTAACTTTCAGTCTCAAAGGACGCTTTGTACTCTTTAAAATCTTTTTTTCGAACCCTTCAAAAAATGAAAAACTTTTATCACCACGTTCGATTTCATTATTTCCTATCGAGAAACCTAGATGATTAGCCTTTTGCTTAAAGAAATTCGTTTTTTTAATCGACAACGTCATGCCAGAATTTAAAACTCGCGATAAAACCTTAACAATATATTCTAAATTTTCTTCAAACGAGTCTGTACGTACTATAAGATCATCTACATATGCACTCACATTACTCCCTATCACATCCGCAAGAACTGAGTTCACCACATTGATGAAGACGCTCGAGCTTACTGCAGTGCCAAACGGTAATCTCCTATACTGATAGGTTTGACCTTGAAAATTGAACGCTAAAAAATTTCCTACCTCCTTCTCAATTGGAATTTGTAAAAATCCCTGACTAAAATCGAATGTTGATATTATTTTGTCTGGCTTAGAGTTAACTACCGTATCAAATACATTAGGAGGTTCATTACTTTGTTTTTTTACAATTTTATTAAATGATTTAGCGGCAATGCATATGCGTAAATCACCGTTTGGTTTCACTGAAATGACCAATGGACTTAAATAGGGCGATGTAGAACTCGAGATTATGCCGTTTTCAACCATTTCCTTAATCTGTTTAGTTACCCGATCATGATAAACCTGTGGCACAGGATAGGACAACGTATCCCATTGGTCACAATTATAAAGCTCAGTCTTTGGCACATTACCATTAAATTTTCCCAACTCATTACGAAAGACTGATATATAAGGTTTAATTTTAAAAAAAGCGTCCACAGCCTGTTTAAATATAATATGACCTTCGCTAACAGATACTAATAATTTCTTCCACACTTCATTAGCGATTTGTCTAAGTTCCCCTTCTGGCATTTCATCAATCGAATTATTTAGATCCTCATTTATTTGAGATAAATTGTATAATTTAGTGAAAGATTTCTCAAACTTTGCAGGGGTTAGATCAAAAACACTAGGAGAAGCCAATTCAATCGACTCATAAATTTTACTGAAATGTTGTCTACCTGTTTCCATATCAGTCAAATAAAAAAGCAGTTGATCCCATAAGATACCACCTTTCATGCGCTTAATAATATCAGATCCAATGATTACCTGGTTCCTCACCCCTTCTAATACATATAAGTGTAATTTTATTATATTTATGTTATCGAATGATACCATTATATCGACTGCAGAAGAGATTTTACCACCTTTTTGACCATTAGCCATGATAACTGAAGGACAACGATTTAACTTATTACTTATCACTATGTCCTTACCGTATTTCGCAATTAATTTATTCGCGAAATCACTATTGATTACTGAAATTGCCGCGCCAGAATCGATTAAGGCTATTGCTTGCTCATTGCCAATCACCATATGCGTGAAACAATCGGTAGGATCATATTCCTCATCTACGAAATAAGACTCGTTCGCACCCTTTATACGCGTAATTGTAGGCATTTGACGAATTCTTTCACTCACGTTATTTTTTGAAACTAAATTCGAACCAAAATATTTTTTAATTTTATTTTTTAGATAAGTTTCAAACTTAATTATTGGATTTATTTTTATTGTAAATTTTTTCGTGTTGTCATCATACTCTACTGCTTCGTAATCAATAGCGGGTATCTTAATAGGTATTCTATTACATCGTGAATAAAAATACGAACCTTTATTGATAAAATTACCAGAATGTACCACTTTCGTATTGCTATGCTTTTCACATACGGATAAAAATATCCTTAAAAGTGAACGATAATTTTCGTCTTCTATCTCACTTAACGCATGATTAATAGGAGGTGGTAGTACTACAAGAATGCCCCTTGCACCTCTCGTACCTAATAGATCAATGACGTCATTTAAAAGTAACTCGTAACCGTCGAATTTCGTATCATGTAATTGTTCAGATATTCCTAACGACAAAATAACATTCTCATTAAGCATATGATTTGATTCTCTTAATTTTTTTATCAAGTCTATCGTACTTAAACTCGCAGAAAACAATTTATTTTTGACAAACGATAAACCAGCAAGGTCAATATATTTTTTCGCCATTGCATAACTGAATCCTTCTCCAATCAATGAACACCCTTCAAATAAAATCTCATCTATTCCTTCCTGGTCATTCCTTTTATAACAATAGCTATGTACCATTTTACAAGAAGGCATCATAATTATATTTTTATTTAACGTTGGCGCTTCATTGATCAAGTTACCTTTACTTATCGTACGTATACCTATCTCTTCGATTTCTGCTAACATCAGTCCGTTCAAATAATCGAAAAAGTCTTTAAGCTTATCAGGACTAAACACTTTCATTGAAAACTTGTAATGTTCAGGAATTACCTTACAAAGCTCATATATTACCTTCTTTTCTTCAATGCGCCTATCCATTTTACTTAAGATAACACACGCTTTTTCATAGAAATCGCTGTAAAGACTATCTTTGAAATACATGAATCTTGTCTTATCGATTAATTGTAGAAAACGTTCATTGGGATTTTCAGAAATAAACTTAATAATACGATCTTGCTTAACTTTATTCTTTAGCTTCACGTGTTTATCGTTAATCGAATTTAATTCCGATACAGATTCTTTATTATTGCTGTCAAGATCTTTTTCAGACATATCTTCGCCACATTCAATTATTAAGTTAGAGAACTTATTCGAAATAGGAATTTCCTTATTTATTGAAATTTTCCTTTTCAATGAATGATCTTTTAATGTAACTTTATTGTTCATTGAGCTAACGTTATTCGAAACATCTTTCTTATTACAATTATGGGAAAATTCCACCAATGATTTATCTATACTTATTGATTTTTGAATATCTCGATTAAGACAAGTTTCGACTTTACATTTCGCGTTTTTACCTACATTTGTAATTAAATTTTTCGTACGCGATTTCGATATGCTCAATAAATTGACATTATTTAAATCGTTTTTACAACTAATTATTTGAGCATAGGATTTACCTACCAACTTAGCGCAACCTTTGTTAGGATATGAGATGACACTTCCTTGTAAATCCACTTCCGTACCTATCTCTTTCTCTTCAATCTTCACGCTAGAATCATGTTTTCCTTCATCCATTTCAGTAAGAGTAACATAACACTTAATTGCTTGTATAGTAGGATCCTCTAATTCCTGCTCATTCTCACTCAAATTGTTATCCTCATCCTGTAAGTCTTCTCCTACATTTTCACTCACTGCAACCACCTCTACCGTACCTGCTCTTGTGTTCCTTTTTGCTATGTTATCACGATTATTTCCAGTATTTTCAACCGACCTTGCATTCTCCTGCTCAAGATTTACTGGTCGTCTCATGATCTGAGGAGGCATATTAGGTTGTGCTAAAAATGGATATTCATTAAAGTTGAATGTTGGTGGTAGTGGCGCACGATATTGTGGTACAGAATAAAATGTCGGAGTCTGATGATAATAATACGGTGGCATGGGAACATAACTTGAGTAGGTTGGGTATGGCGGGAAATAATTAAGATCGTAATTTGGAGCGCGTCGATCTATTTGCGGCTTGCCCCTAGCACCAAAATTATTTAATGGTTCTATAGGTGCATTAGATTCAATGTTATCATCTACAGTACTATTATTAACAGTTGGTCTAAATCGCTCACCAGACTTCTCTATTGGCTTACGATAAGTAGCACTTTTCTCACCAAAAGCTTTCTCCGATTCTGCAAGCAAGCGTAATTCACTCAGCATAGCGTCTAAATCGAGAACAGCTTTAGGTGATATCTTTCCCTTCCAAGTGTAGTGTAATTTACCATATATGGAATTCGTGATTGACATTTTCGATGGTCTAGCGATCTCAACATTAGACAACGCCTCAACCCAGCCTTCGACTTCCTCAAGAAATATATCCGCCGATAAATTTGTTAATTTTAAATTCCGAAATTTTTCATCTAATGATAGTTGACGAGTTGTACTCCAAAAAATATCCTTAAACAAATTTCTCAATTCATTATATGTAAAAACCGACTTTGATTTTCTATTCCAAGCTAGATCTTGAACATCAATAGAATTCAAAAATAAATCTGCTCTAGCAGTTAACGGAATTTGTCGAGCATTAACATAATTTTCAAAATCTCTCAAGAATACTAACGGATTGTGCTCATTTTCTTTTGTAAATCTTGGAACGTTCTTACATATTAAAGAATTATCAGTTATATTGAAATTTGTTTTTTCATAGTTTTGATTACGTATACCGGGCGGAGGTGTTTGAAAAAGTCGAGACTGAAAAACTGACTGAGCTTGTGGTGTACCTTGGGCCAGAGGTTGACCTTCGAAAGGTCCAAATTGTTGTGGAGGATTACTCACTGGTTGTATACCAGGAGGTGGACAATTTGCAAACCTTGCCTGAGTACCTACGGTGGGAATATTTTGATTTATAAAAGTCGTAAGCTCAGTATTTTGTTGACGCAATTTAACAAATTCATTCATCAAGCGATTATATGATGTTATTAAATTAGTAATATCTGAATTCTGAGCATCTTCTAACGACACAGTTCCAGATTGTACTTGTACTGTAGGTGCATGCGCATCAAGCGTGTTTAAATGAGTATTTGTAGGTAAATTGCCTTCCAAAATACTAATATTAGGGGAGCTAATCTTGCTAGCGTTTTCTATTTCCTCAGGATTTATATGCTCCTGGTGTGTGAGCTTACGCTTTTCATCAGCATTTTTTATTTCCTGACCACTTGAGCTGGCCATCTCAAAAAAAATATTTTATTTGAAAAAAAAAAAACTACTGTGTGTTTTTGTTAATTTTTAAAATTTCAGACGACTTACGAGAATTTTATATCGTCCCCACCAGGGATGCCAAATATGCAGTGCGTAACTCTCGAGTTTTTAGCACTAACAATTATTTATGTCCAGGGATGCCAAATAAATACAACGCGTAGTTGTGTTCCGATAATTAAATTGGTACCTATACACACATATATTTGTATTCCCTTTTTTTTTTTTTTTTTTTTTTTTTTTTTAAAGAAGTAGAAAACCAATCATTTTAACAAAAATTACCGCGATATTCACGGTTTATTAGGGTATTATATGTATATCAAAAAAAATAAAGCAGTTATATATTAGAAAGGAGTATAACTAACACATACCTGTGTAAATGAGTATCATATCGAAATAATCAAATTATGGAAACGTTACCGAATTTCACCGCTGGTCCACTGAACGCGTTCTTTGGCCGCAGCAAATATGTAGTCAAGTTAAGAATTATATGTAAAAAAAAATAATGCAACTGGTTACAAGGAACAAGTAAACAAGATAAAAAAAATAAAAACAAAATGAATATTTAAATAAGAAGAAAAAGAAGAAAAAAAAAAATTTATACTAATTGAAGTTATTGTCATGGCCAATTAATTAAATGTGTATTGCTCATTTTCAAAGGAACTTCTTCGCATGTTGATGGACCGATGCTATCCAAATACTTCATTCACAGCGACGACTCCAAATTACATTATCAAGTTGGCGACGAATATCGAGATGATGGCGAGTCCTAGACTGGATGCGAAAAAAAACCCAACTCTCCAATTTTGACAGAATGGCAATAGACTCAAATAGGTCAAAACAACTCTTCGTAGCACAATATAATTTGCACATGGGACGAGATAAAACTTCTCTTTATGAAATTTTTTTTTTTTTTTTTTTTAAATCATGGTTATATATCATCACCGGTTTCTTTTGCACAATTTTAATATCAATATAAAAATGCAATGAGTTAATCAAGGTTGAATTAAATTAATGCATATATGTTATGTAGAAAAAAAAAAAAAAACAAAATGATCACCATAATTGGTTACATATGAAAGTTAATGCAAACAAAAATTTTAAAAAATATAGGAACAAACATATGTCTGTTCTTGTTCCTGTTCTCGTTCCTAGAAAGACCCAGTCATTTGATTCTGTTCCTGACTTCGTTCTTATTCTCAATGTTTCAATTGTTCTCGTTCTATTCTTCGTTCTTTCAATTCTTTACAATCTTGTTCTTCTTGTTCTCGTTCCGTTCTTCGTTCTTTAAATTCTTTATTGGTCTACGAAAAACAACAGATGAATTAAAAAACAAGAATTATTACGAGTTTATACTATGAATGATTCGTCTTTAAACGTAGAGATGCGACTAAAAATCGGAAACTTTTCGCAGTCCGCTCAGGCTCCCACATCTCATATCTTATCTGATATTCACGATAAGTTCGTCGTCAACTTGATACAGTCTATATGAAAATAAGTAGGTATCTACCTCCTTATTTAGGCGATTTTACGCACTGCAAAATTGAAAATTAATTAATTGAAGTTAATTAATGGGGAAAAAATGATTTATATGGGTATACGCAGCATTTGTCCCCTTTTAGAAGTTTTTTTTCTCTTTCCCCTCATGATATTTATTAATTTCATGACAAATCATGAACTTTCAAAAGAACGAAGAACAACCCAAAATTACATCCGTTCTTGTTTTTGTTCTCGTTCCTCAGCATTTTACATTAGTTGGTTCTCGTTTCGTTCTTCGATCTTTCAGTTTGGAAATATTCTGTTCTCGTTCTGTGCTTTGTTCTTCATACCTATCAGTTTCATGTTCTCGTTCTTGGTTCTGTTCCTCAGGAACAATGAAAATTCTCTGTTCTTGTTGTTCTTCGTTCTCGTTCTTGGGTTTGTTCCTACAACCCTGGACATAAATATCATCGATTAAGCGCATCCATAGTTTCGTTATTTGTGCATCTAGTCAGTTCTAGTCTGTTTCTCGTCATTAATTCCAAAAAATTATTTCTATTTCCAAAACATTGTTTGTTTAAATTGTAATCATGATGGAAAATATGGTGAGTGAGAGGGGTAAACCCCTATAAGTGATCAACGGATTCAAATATCGTGAAGATCGTAAAATTGAAATTGGAATTTCATGGAGGTGTACAGTTCGCGGGTGCTTAGCACGAATGTACACAGATGGTAGCGGCAGTATTCTCTTAGATGGTAAAAAATCTGTCAATCATAGCTATGGACCAGCTCCTGACCTAGAAAAGTTTCATTCTTTCGTATACTGAAATGTTAATGTGGTGTTTACTCATTTTCAACTTAAGATGGGATTATAGTGTTCAGAGTGTTGAAGGAGGCGTGCAATCGACGTACAGCCAGCGTTGAAGGAGGCGCGCAATAACATACTCTGCGCGCTATCAATAAGCTGTCCACAACCTTATCCCTGCGCGCTATCCAGCTGTTTTTGGGACAGTTGCGCGCTATCGATTTACGTCCCTGATAACGCTTTGGCACAATTATGAAATTGATATTTTTAGATGCTCCCTTGACCCCCAAATCACGTGAAGTTTTTCAGATTTTTCACTCGGGTACGCCATATTGAAAAATGACTAAAACTGATAATGGTCCACATGTTGGTATAGTCTAAGAGCCGAACCTGTCGAAAATGTGCCAAAATAACTGAAAACTGGAACTGCTCCCAAAAGTTAGTGTTTTTTATTTCTCACTCGCTTCGCTTGCTCGATTCGTATCAACTCTTTTCACTTTTGAATAACAACCATTAATTCCGTAAAGTAAGCATTTTTTGTTTCAAAGTAGAAATATCCATTTTTTCTTTCAGTGTAGTGGAGACGCGGGCATATGGAATCGGCCAAGCATAAAGAATTATCAAAATTATGGCTGTGCTGTTTATTCTGAAAAGTAGGCAATATATGCATTTGGTAGAGGTTCAAGGTGGTAACATTTTGCAACGGGACATTTTTTTTTTTCAATTTGATGTAAACTGATGTTGTACTACCGAAAATCGAGAATTGAGAAATTTCAAAACAAAATGATTTCACTTTTATTGCATCTTCAAAAGAATTTTTTCTTGCTGCATGAAGATAAATTCCGGTATTTTCCATTCCTGCATAAGAAATTTATAAATTTTTTAATTCAAGTTACACTTTTGCCCATATTTATCGAAAAAGTCAAATCCGGGCATAAAGAACCACAATGTTAAATGAGTTGGTAATGGTTATAGAAGGCCAAAAAGACTACCTAAATACCAAAATACCACGATAAATTTACGATGCGTCACATGTATAACGTAAATTTGAAGTTGGTTAATGTTAGAATGGCTCCAATGTGATATGTGCTCTGAATGAGCAAGGCTCTATTCTACATACACAATTGCATACTGGTTTGCCTGCCAAATGATCATTTTCGTACCTCCTTGATTCTCAAATACAACTTATCTGTTTCACTTGAAATTTGAAATATACACCTATACTAAGAATTTGAGAAACTTCACGGAAGATTTTTTTGATTAATTGATTATTTGTCGAGAAAAACGAAAAAATGAACTGGCTTTTGAGGAGGCCATATTTCACAGCTTATAACCTTCTTATTAATTGGAATATGAATTATTCGTTCTGAACAAATTAAAGAGAAGTGCCTTATCTTCTTCATTTTCCAATTTCAAAAGTTTTCGAAACTCACGAAGAACTTTAGTTTCAAAAATGTCACTTTTTTGGTGTTATCAATTTTGGTTCCCATATAGATAACATACAGTGCCTGCAAAGTTTAGTTATACTACAAAAAAGAACCGGATAAGTGAAATGTACCCTTAAATCAAATTAAAAAAAAAACTTTGGGTAGTATCAATGACAATCAACAACTGGCGTATTATGAAAAAATTCGGATGTCATCAGCCGTTGTGCTAATCCACGCTTACAAAAACGTGTACTGAGGTTCCAATTTTGGCTCTAAAACTCATCATAATTACACATATGAAAAATAATGTTCATTTTTTTCCTGTTGTAAAAGTACGCACGTACGCAAATGTGTAATTCATTTTTTGAAAAAAAACTAATGCGAGTTTTATTTCAATTTTTTTAAAAATTAAAATTTATAATTGGAATATAAAGTGCATAAGGAACACAATAAAAAAAAAAAATCATCGAGTAATTTATACCTTTTTTTAACGGGTTTAAGCATAAATCAAAGCGAGTATTTAAGGTCGAACATGTTTACCTCGTGTAACTCGTGCCTGGCGAACGCGAATGCAACGAACATGTTTTACAACGCGCTTGTCATTTACGAACGTTGAAGATTTTCGAATTTGTAACTCGTGATTATAACCTTATTTTGAGTCCATTCTTTTTGAAATTCTTATACATTTTTTTTGTTGTTATTTTCAACGCGTTGATTAAAAAAATTTTTCAAAAATTGAAAAGAAGAAAAAATACAGAAATTTTGGTTTTTCTTCACCCCCTCCCCCAAATATGGTCGAAAATCGTTAAAAATCTACACGAATACTTGGGTAATTATAACGCAAAGAATGTCCGGCTTATTTTTGAAAAAAAAATAAAATTTAACGATTTTTGATTTTATAATGCTACTTTTGAGTCAAATTTGAGGTGTAAGGGTGCCCTAGAAAAGAAAAATGGTAAGGACATGAAAAAATCTATTCATACTCTAAAATCCATTTATTAAAAAAAAAAATGTTATTTTGAAATTTAGGAGAGCCTTATTCAAAATTTTGATCCTCCTCCCCCCATTTTGGATTTGGGGGTTTGGATTATAGTTAAAAACCATCTACACGTTAATTCAGACGGGAAACCAAAATTTCTGCGGAGGAGAAGCATAACAAAGAAAAAACCAAACTTTGCGGTTTCATATAATTATGTATATAGATAAAAACGCGCCCCTCCCATCGGGAAAGAGGGAACCCGCAAAGTCGACGCATTACAAATTGTATGCAAAACAATAAATGGTTATGATTACACAACTTAAAATTCAATTAAAAAACAAGAATAAGAAAATTTGGTACCTCTAATATGACTAGCACAAATGGGAGGAGATTAAAGAAAAAAAAAATAATAATTAACGTATAAGACAAAAAAAAATGAACATAAATAATCGACATCACACACATCCTTAACATCACAATAAAAATTATAATCAACATCATATTTTATCATAAATATCGCCTGCGTTTTATTGGGTAGGTATAAAATTCTTCACCTTATCAAATTTTCCGAACTTGACGCCTAGTCTATGTCAAGACCAACTGCGTCCATTAAAAAACAAATCATGGCAATAGTAATCAGATCTTTAACGATACCATAAATTCGATGACCTCCTCCTGTAACCTGTGCATAGTACGAGAGTCTTCATTCATGCATCAAGACCAAAATTTCTTAAATTGACACGACGACCTCGTCCATCCCAATTGAATTCCACAACACGATATTCAAAACTCCATTTCGAAAGCAATATCGATGGCCTCGAAATAAATCCCATACGGTGGTTCCAAAAAAATAAATTCCGAAAGGCGGTGCTCCAAGTAAATTCCAAAGGCGGTGATCCCCACCAGGGATGCCAAATTTTGGGACGTTTGAATAATTTAACACGTTTCGAATGTAAAACTCTATTTCAAATTTTCTTTTTTTTTTTACAAAAAAACGTATGTAACACTGCCATTATCGACATCGGGCCCCCATCTCCCGAGGAAGAGGCACAACTTATTGGCCCTTAGCCGCACATTATTGTCATGACACGAACGAAAAACGAAGAAAAAATATTGTAAGTAGAATTATATTAACTATATTAACGCGTGTCTGTCGTTATTATTAGTACTAAGGATATCATATTTGCGTTGAGCCAGACAAAGCGACCAAGCACAATCCTGGGAATCCCAGGATCGGCCGCTCGCTTCGCCTGGCCCAACACACGTCGATACATGCTACAATATAAAATGCATTCACTTACCACATGGCGTTAAAAGCTGAATTTTGTACACTTAAATCAGTGCCTGTCCGAATTTTTCGTGTAATGCTTTCATTTCCTGATCTTCTAGTGTAGCCTTTTCAATTTGATTGACTGTTAATAGTAATTGTTGTAGACATTTGTTATAATTGATAGGTATATCACAATTTCATCCTTTCGGAATAATTTTTATCTGATGTTGATGGTAATGTGGATAAATATTCGGCATTACCATTTTCTTTACACTCGCAGTATTGAATATCAAAATTAGAAAGTAATGTGTGAAGATCGGAAATGTATCGAGCAATGTAACGAATTCATTACATAGCTCATGTGTCCTTTGCTTTAACCCTTGAGTGGTGGCATTGAGGGAATCCCCGCTTTTGACATAACTGGTATCTACGCCATCAGAGTAACTATAGGCAACCATCAAAACATTTGTAACAGCAATTGCCTAGTTGTAGGCGCATTGCCAAATTCGTAGAAATAGTTGTGTTATTTGAAAATTATTTCTCTTAACATATAGTACTTTGCGAGAAGAACAAAAAAAGCTCAGTAAAATTGTGACCTAACTGCGAAATTGAAGGAGTTACAGTCAAATGAAACTTTCAATACGCTGTAGCTCCTTCAATTTTGCAGATAGGAAAAAATGTTACTGAACTTTTTTTGCTTATCTTAGCGAGCTGTAGACGTTGAGTAAAATCATTTTTCAAGTAACGTATTTTTTACACTGAATAGGAACCCGATATGCAGTGTAAAAAAATAAGAAAATCTTTTCGCTTCTTAGCCCATCACTAATTCATCAGTTATAACCAAATTGTAATCACTAAACCATATAGCATATCTCATGCTCTATTAATCTACCGTCCAAAAATTTTAATTTAAAATTTCGATCGATTTAAATACTCAGGGCTTTGGATTTTTTCCTATCAAAATTACACTTTTAAATTTTAAGAAATTTATACATTTCTCTGCGTTATTGGATCAAATATCTTCAACATCAGTTTACAAGGTGTGGTAAATTCTAATAAGATATAGCAATTGAGTTGTAGTATGCCTCTCCATCTTCGACATAAAATTAGCTTACTCTGGCTGAGAGGAACGTGTAAGCTTCATCTGGTACCATCAATGGAAAATTATTTTCCTCGTCAAATTATCACTTTCATTGCAATTAAAAAAAATTAATTTCCAAGCAAAATAATAAACACGAACATTCCGGCTACTAAATCTGAACAGCTTTATCATTATATTGAGCTTCAAAATGGAAAGAAACATTAGGCAGTTGGAACAGCTTGATCCGGAAGAAGGTCTCCGCGGACATTGGCCGGAGTTGGACTTCATCGACAACGAAGAAGACAATAGTGAGACCGAGGATGCCTTAGAATTGAACAATGACGATAGAGCAAGCGAACAGAGCTACGATGAAATGCCCGATGTCGATGAAAATGAAATAGCAGAGAACAGTCAATCATTTATAAGATGTAATGATGGTGCCAAATGGAATCTACAGGCTCTTTTTAATGTGAATTTTTTCAGTTATATTTTGTCTTAAAAAATCTGATTTTCAAAAATTATTGAAAAATTGCATTTTATAGTTATTTACTAATATATTTTTTTGTGATTTTATGTTCATTCAAAGCTCGGAAGCTGAAAACTTCACACCCAACTCTTTTTGTTTCATAGAACCCAAAAATGTGGCTTGCGGGGATTCCCTCAATGTCACCACTAAGGTTATAGTTTAGGAATTTCTCTTCATGTCACCACTCAAGGGTTAAAGAAAGTATTTTCGTTCTATTAGGTGCTCACTAATCAATTGGATGTACGATAAATAATACGTTACCATACGTTACCTGATAAGCATAATATTCTTCCCTTATATAATATGTATGCTACGTAGTATAGAGCATGTGCCATGACTGCGTCCCTGCGTATGCCGTACATTCTATGCAGTATAATTATTCATACATCTTTGAGTATTATAATACATCCTGGAGGGATAGAAACCATGTTCCCATGAGTATAATTATCGATAGAACTTGTTTCCAAAAACCAGTGGATACTTAGATTTGGTAATAAATGAATATAAGTGGTTATTTCGTTATCAATTTTAATAAAAATTCTTGTTACTTTTTCAATTGAGTAAATGAGAAAAGTCACTTTACAAAAAAAATCAACATTGCTGTATTACATGAGAAAAATGCTGAACTCATTGAGATTAGATACCTAATATTTGTAATGACGTTTTTTCTTCGTTCCAGGCGATGAATAAAGTTTGGTCAGCCTTAAAAAAGCTGTCCCACTTATTACTAAGAACTACATTTTTGTCAGTCGAAAAAAAAGGCAGGTGTTCCAAAGCGCAAATGTGAAAATACTAATAAAGTTGAAGAATCCCGAGTTGGTATACCTTATCGGGTAGCCATATGAATGATATTTGTTTATATAATCAGATATTAAAAAATGACTCGGTAGTTTACTAGTCAAGTTATTGCGAAGACTTCCTTATAATGAAAGTTTCTGAATTCACCTATTTTTTTCTTTAGCATCCTCGTTGTGCTCCTGTTATAGTTGGATTTTTATTTCTAGTAATGCCTTTTCTACCAGCTTCAAATCTATTGTTTACAGTGGGATTTGTTGTAGCCGAACGCATTTTGTACATACCCAGGTAAATACACCGAATTTCTATGAGAGTTTCTTCTCATTACTCATTTTCTAGCCTACATTTCTGTACTTTAGATTCAATATTGTTGTGTCAAGTTCTTTAAAAGCTAGGTAATTTTCAAAATATCAGCATATTTTGGTTTCCGATGCATTGCTTAAAAATCAAACATGCTATTTGGATTATTTTATAGGACATTTGTAGAGTATCATTACCCCAAACTTTTTCATAATTTAAAATGTGTGCCGTCCCTTCCACCCATTGAAAAAAAGTAAGCATTGTAAAAATTCCATCCTTGTGACTTGTAATCAGTAATTATCAACATTTTCAAGTATGGGTATGTTTTTTAAAAGTTAATAAATTAGGAATGTTTCTTAAAAAAAAAAAAAATAATGAGAATATTATTTAAGTGGTACCTATTGTAATAAATGTTAATTTAAATGATATTGACCAAAGCTGCATCAATATACAAGAGCAAACTGCGGGTACAATTACTCTATGTAGAATGGACTAATGAAGCAATTTCACGAAAATAACCCCTATACCATGTGCCTAAGTGATTTGAGTTCGATAAGCGCAAAAATCTCAGTTTCTTGATAACATAATTAAACTTAAACCGTAATTTTTGGATCAGAATCGTTTTTTAAAATTATCTTAATGAATTTAATGACTGATAAATTACTTAATTTCAATTGCATTACAATTTCTTTAGGTATATTCGAAAAAATTAATTTCAAATAACTGGAAAAGCAATTTTGCGCTGATTGAATTCGAAATCACTTGGACGCACGGTATGCATAACGCACTAAGAATTTAGGTGTACTGTACAAGCGTGAAATGACAAAAACTGAGAAATATAACATGACTAATAATGATTATACCGTGCGTCCAAGTGATTCGGGTACAATCAGCGAAAAAATCTCTTTACCAATTATTTGAAATTGGTTTTTTCGAATGCAAACGAATTGTAATGGTGTTGAAATGAATTTATCAGCCTTAAAATTCATTAAAGTAACTTTAAAAATGATTTCTGATTCAGAAATATTAGTTTAAATTTTATTATGTTTTCAACGAAGTGAGATTTTTGCGCTGATTGTACCCGAATTTCTTGGACGTTCGATATGATTGTTGATATTTTTGGTTGGAATTTTCGTTCTTGGAATATTGTGATAAATAATTGAATATCACAGTGGTAATACTATTTAACGCATGCGCAATATAAATTCTCGTCGCGCTATCACTACACATGTTGGTGTCGTTTTTACTATTGCAAACAGGTATGAAGGTAAATCAGTCCATGATACACGGTCGAAGCTCCTACTCTTACACTGTGCAAAATACAGTTGTCAAGCTATTCGCGCATGCGCATTACGCTTATACCTGTTTATTTTTCGTCAGTAACGTTGGCGTGTTTCATTTATGTAGCACATAATAGGAATAGCTGGGTCCATATTATATACTCAACGATCTACACTGTTCAATTCTATGCCCGCTGACGTTAACTACAATATCTGGATATTTGGTTGCAATAGGGTCATTCTAAATTTTCGCCGAATATTAACAAGTTGTTTTTTTGTTTTTATAAAATATTTGTGTAAATGAAATTTTGTTGTTGAATTACTACGTGTATAGTGTGGTATAAGAATTAGGGGGTACCAAAGTTTTGGGAAAAATCTGGTATTTACCAGTAATACGAGTGCTTGATTACAAAATTAATTCCCCAATAATCAAGGCATCAAGCACTCACATACTTCTAAATTCTCTATGTATAGATAAAGCCAGTTACTCTATGTATACTGGTTATACCTATCGATAAATGAATCGCGAAGCGTTTGCGAAAAGGTGTTATATTATTATTCCTTTTTTCGTTGCTGTATGAATAACAACGTGTTACATGATATCGAAATGTAAAAGTGAGAAAACGTGGTGATGCTTTTCAAGTGTTTAATTTGATCTTTAAAACAATTTAAATTAATTATTGTGCAAACCATAATCGTGAGAACGCGGTAATTTATATTTAAAAATTCATGTGTAGTGAATTATTGATTACCATTACAAGTATGTGAAGATGGAGTAATTCATCGTTATAGATAAGTAGCGCATTAGATCGTAGGTACCTATTTGTTTATTAGGCTCTTCTTCTTAAATAAATATTCTTTGTGTTTACCGGCCTCACTTATTTTCGCTTAAGTAGTTGAGGAAAGTAGACTACTATATAGGTACGCGATTATGCGTCCTATATTAGTGGGAAACTTCTTCTAAATTTTCCAGCTTCCCCTCAACACCTCACCTCTGCGTGGTAAGGTGGCTTATATGTTGGCCTTACGCCACAATAGATACATACCAAGAAACAAAATCCATGATTGGTTAAGCAGGAAAAGCCACACAGGGGGAGAGAGGGTATCTATTGTCCATAACAAAGGACAATAGCATTATAAGTACGGTATTTTTCAAAATTTATGTGAACATTGTAATAGTCAAACGTACATGGCATGTTTAGTTTCAAAATTAACCTTCAAAATTGGAAAAATGAAAGTAATTCCATAAAACTCGCATAATTTTTGAAAAAAAAAATCACAATTGAAAATGTATTTGGAAGTTAAGGCTAGTAATTTAAGGCAATAATAAATTTGTTGTTTTCAAGAAATCATATTTAAATGTAAGAAAATAATCTAAAATGTAATTTGTTTAATTTTGGAGACTGTGGGGGGGAGGGACGAACTTGGGGACCCTATTTTCCAAATTTCCAAACTTTCATTTTCTGGTTTTTCAAGACTTACGCTAAGAGAAAAATGTTGGGGTAAGGGAAGGTTTAAGGTACCCTTTGAAATTTTATCATATAAGGAAAGTATTTTCAGCGTATAATTTGAAAAATGTCCTTCGTCGTAAAAAATAAAATTTCATTAGCCACGACGAATCGACTGCCATCACGAAGACAAATTGTTAGAAATTTAAAATTAAAAGTCATAAATGCTTTCAAAGTTAAAACTAAGTACTAAACCTATAACAGTAAAGCTCATTTATTTATTTGAAGTAGATTAATTTGGAAAGTGTACGTAAGCTCGTATGAGCGTAGTTCTAACCCAAACTAAGGACACTTCAGCATACTAGATTATCATTTAATCAATTTGAAAAGAATTTTCACCACACTGTTTTCATTATGATCAATGTAGTCAAACTTGTAACTGGATAAAGATTTTATGATGTCAAGGTATCGATTTGACCGATTGTCGCGTTCATAAGTACATTACTATCCACCTCAACTTCTTGAGGAAAAAGGCCATTACAAAAGGATAGAAAACTCGATTACCGAACTTAGAGCTTTTATAATTGCACTTAATTGATTTAGAAAGGTGTTTTAGATGTTATAACATTTTAGGTAGGACCTTTCTGTATTATATTAGTGTGATAATTCGCATTAACAAGCAACATTAGCATGAGAAATACATGTATTATGATTTGAGGTTGGGTTGGTAACTGCCACGACGATAAGACATTTTCGTTGTTTTTCATTTTTAGGGGTCAGGGGTTAGTCACCATATTTCTGTTCATAATGGAATATTATAGCTAATATTATACTTTATTCATACATGCTAACAAAATTATTCTAGCATAAATATTTAGTGAGATATTAGCTGGTACCCGAATATTAGACGAAATTTTAGAATGACCCAATATTAAATTTTTGCTTTTTGCGGGATGAAAAATAATGCAATGGTCGCTGCAGCTGCTGCTCGACTTTAGCCACATCCACCGCAAGGATATGCTTTTAATTTCATACTATGCATTTTCTCAGACATAGGTGGCTAATTCAGAAATGTTGACCATGTCAAGTTTTGAAACTACTAAATAACAGGTTGTTTTTTGCCCTTTGAGTATAATTCGAAGTTTTCGCCAGTGTGGAATTACATCAGCTGATCTTAATATGGTGTGGTGGAAGTAGCTTTTATTCGAATTTCATTGTCAGTACCGTTTCATTTGCATGCAGCCAAATATCCAAATATTATAGTTAACTACCGTCTCCGTAACAGTAACGTTATCCGTGTTTGAAATTTTGATTTTTGAATGCCAAAGAAGTAGATCCGTCCATTTTATTAAATGAGTTATTCGGATAGTGTAGCTACCTTTGATGAGCTCTGTACCATAAACCTGGACATAGGATATATCAAAAGTGGTGAAAACATGAAGTGATAACCATCTCTTAAATGTTTAAGAATCATTTCCAAACAATAAAACTGTAATACCTCTTACTTATTTTTAATAAACTCAGCTAACAAACCACTTTATCGTAATCTTGGATGTAGACAGTAATACAGCAGCTCATTAGCGGACTTTACTTTTCAAGTAAATCCGCTACTGCGTTCACTCAGTTTCTTAGTTTGTTTGCTTCTTTCTTTCTTTCTTTCTTTCTTTTTTTTTCTTCATGTTCTCGCGTGATAACTCGAGTAGAAGTGATCGAATCGAAACCAAATTTGGAGGAGGGTTGGAGTAGTTGAGTTCTCGAGCTGATTAGTTTTTGGACGTGATTGGACGTGACTTGGCGTGAGGAGGCGTGTGTCAAGGTTTTCTGGTTCTTGCGCGATGACTTGAGTAAAAGTTCACGGATCGTGTTGAAAGTTGGAAGGAGGGTGGGGCTAGTGGTATTCTGAAGCTGATTAGTTTTTGGACGTGATCGGACGTGAGTTTGCGTGAGGAGGCGTGAGTTGAGGTTTTTTTTGGTTCTCGCAAGATACCTAAGATAAAAGTTGATAGATTGAATTGAAAGATGGAAGAAGGGTAAGGTTAGTGATCATTACAGCCAATTAATGTTTGAGGATGATGGGACATGAGTTGGCGTGAGAAGGCGTGAGTTGAGCTTTTTTATGTTTTCATGATAAGTTGGGAGAAATTGAACAGAATGATTAAAACATAAAAGAAGTTGGGGTAGGATAGTTTGAGAGATTATTAGTTTTATGAGGTGATCGGACATGAGTTTTGCGTGAGAAGGCATTCGTTGAGGGTTTTCCATTCTGCCACTATAACTCGAATAATACTTGATGGATTGAGTTCAAAGTTGGTGGAAGGGTAAGGATGGTGATGCTTTAGTGCTAATTACTTTTTGTGGGTGATCAGGCGTGAAGTGGCGTGAGGAGGCATGATTTGAGGTTTTTTGGTTCCCGCATGATAGCAGAAAGGAATGGTTGAGCGTTATGAATGATCACATGTCTAATTTATCAGAGCGTGAGATGATTCAATGAAACGTGCTGAAGTCACGGTTTTTCCTCTTATATCAAAAATTTATCAGAATGTTGTGCGGATGGCTAAAAGAGTAGGCGTAGTAGTCTTGGAATTGAGTGTTTCTTGAACGTGAGTGGATATAATTTGACTTAACGTGAAATGACGTGATGGGGCTCGATTCGAAAGCGATTGACACCAACTTGGGAGGATAGGTAGAGTACGCATACTCTCAGCGATTATTAGGTTTTGAACTTGAGAACGAGACATAAAAGTACGAAGTGGAAAATTCTTACCTAGTTCTTCGTTCGCTGTCTTTCAACTTTTACCAGAGAGTTTTTGCGTTTATCTGAGCTGTTACTTCGATTGAGCCGTGTTGTCCAGGAACTGCAAATTTAACAACCGCAATCACGCGCTTGCTACCATGTTAAGAAATTCCTCTTGATATTCAAATAAATTGTAATAAAACACACAATCAACGTATATTTTATAACTACACTGGTAGCCTTCTTCTCATAAACTAACCGATCAACTGCGTTCATTATACGAGATTGGGCGAAAAAAGAAAAAACCTATCGCTACCAGATAGGAAAAGCCTTATCTCGTATTCTTGCAGAGACCAGCAAAACCAATATAAAAATTTATTTTTCTTATTATTCAAAACTTCAAAAAATATTGAAGTATCAAGGTGAAGAATTCAGGCTCAAAGCCAGGCACAAAATTTGGAGAATAAACTGTGAGGAGAGCTTTAAAATTAAAGTTTCAGTGTATTATTTTATAATATGCATCATCATATTGATTCAATTGGCAAATTACAAATAATTATCAGTGTCCTTCAAAAATCTCTTAGGCAGCAACAATAACGAAGAAGTGCGTGAGAAAATTTGCTCTTTTTCATGAATTGTACAAAAAACGTATTTCAATGTTTTATTTCAATGGAGATGGGTACTATTACATTTTGGTCTGATTTTTCGATCGTTGTCAGATTAATGCTGTCTAATAGTCTATAACAAAGATTATGGCAGTTTTTTCATGACATGCTCTGATGTATAATTTGATAAATTTTTCAGTACTGCAATACACTGTACGACCCAATGAACTCCGAACACAAAAGCGCAAAATTCCTTACTTTTATTAAAACAGGTTGTAATTAAATGTTGGTAACATTGTTTTATAACAGAAAATAATGAACAGAAACAAAGTTAAACATTTCTTTTTTACTCATTTTTTTTTCGCTATAAAGCAGTGTTACCTCTTTTACCATACTGGAAATTCAACACTTTAGTGCCCTGGTTCGATGGAGGGGTCGGAATCTCTCTTCTCTCTTTATATTAAAATCAAAATGAAATCTGTTTCGAGATGTGCGCATATCCTTGTTCTAAATAGCAGATATAAAAGATATGTAAAGGATAACTGGTATAGGAAAAAAAAGATTGTAAATTTTAGTAAAAGCTTTGTACATTTGCAAGGATAAAGTCATAAAATTTTTTTGAATAGCAGATATAGAAAGGGAAAAAAAGATGATAAATTTTGATAAAAGCTTCATACATGGGCAACAATTGCGAGCCCCGAAAGGGCGAGGAGGCAATCCAAGCGAAGCAAGTAAGTATTTAAAAATTAAATATTTCTAGGTTTTACAGCTAAATTTTGAATATGTTTCGGGGAACTGAAAAGCCACAACAATGAAGAAAAAAAGGACTCAGATTTTTAATTATAGACTAGTCTACTTGTTTGGCTTTCAAAACTTCAAACGTAGGTAACGTTGTTAAAAGCGAAACAGTGCAGTTATTTAGCAGCGTGAAATACAAAACCAATGAGCTAAAAATTGAAAGAGAAAATAGCCACGGCAATGGAACAATACAACTAGTTACTAAACTTTAAGTCTCATCTGAGGTGATTTGATGAATCTTTGGTCAGTATCTCGTATCAACATTTATTTTAATATCTACCATCTAATAAAATTCTCAAATTTTTTGTTCTGAGAAAACATGCTCAATTTACATGATATGAATTGCTTTGGTTTTTCTTATGAAAACTTTTAATTTAGAATTTTTTTTTCATTTTTCTTTTTTCAAACGTAATTGGCGGCTACAGCGAGTACATTGAATCACCGCTACTGTTGCTCGATCACTGGCGCAACTATAACTTTTTTTCGTGGGTAGGGGGGAAAAGCTAGAAGAAAAGAGGGCTTGAACTCCAGTTAATTCTCACCTATTTTCATGAAGTGTAAACATTTTTTGAAAAAACTTACAAAATGAATTTTATCTAAAATGACTCAGTAAATAACACGTGCTGTGATCAAAAATTGATAAATAACTTGAAATTCACTACTCACTACGCCATATTGACACACAAAAAGCAAAACGATTCACATTCTCTGCAAATTCGTGTAAATTAATTATATGGCTGCAGTAGGTACACGACAATCTACCAGTATCATGCGCATTATGATACTGCGCTGGAAGTGTTAGGGTGTTTATATTCCCCGGAGACTCCATGGAATCATTTTACCCTTCATATCTTGCGCAATTCTCTATTGCGCATAGAGGCAATATTGGGTAATAGCAATGCCCAAAGTGTCAAAAGATGTGTATTTTCCCCTCGTTCCTAGGACTTATACGCATTTTAAACATCTCCCGAGAACACGGGAAAATAAATTTCTTGAAAGTATTCATTATTATCTATATTTTTACCGGTGTCTCTTGGAGAAAATAATGTGCTTTAAATGCTTCTAGGGTGCCCTTGGGAAACAATATCTGGGAATTCCGAGTGATAATTTTAGATGTATAGGTGTGATTTCTTTATTATGCAAGTAACACACTTACAAATTACTTCTAGAGTTCCCCAAGTTCATTTCAGAATTGGTATTGTCAATAGGGATTTATCCGAAAATTTATCAGGCATTCATTTTGATACTTTCGTTGAGATTTGGTCTAAATTTTTTTATCTATTGTTACTTTCTTTATGTACATTTATTATACTTAATTGTATTAAGTATTTTTTGAAATGATTTGACAAGGTGCTTAATGCATGCGTACGAGGGCACGGAATCTGCATACTTATGAAAACAAATGGTTCTCGAATATTTGTTAATTTTATGCAGCGCATACTTATTCCCTTTTCGTCCAAATTAGCGAATGTTCATCAGGATTCCAAAGCTAAATCTAAATGTGAATGTTTAAGCTGAATTCAGTGCAATTTTGAACGAAGTCGAAACTGAATTCTGTATACCACTAGAAACTAAATTCAAGTTCAAATAACTAAAAAATTCGGCTTTTTTCCGCATATTTCATTTCAGAATCCAAGAAATAAAACCTTAAGCTTTAGGCTATTGCATTTCCAATTTTGACATTTCATTTTAGCCAACTGATTCAAGTTTTATAAAGTGGGACAACGAGATGCGAACTGTTCTTAAAAAGTAAGCAAGCTGAGAAATCTAGTTACCTACGAAAATTTAGGCAAAATCAAAGGGAAAATTGTTAGAAGCTGAATCCGAAGTTGAATGTATTTTATTAGAAGGCAAATGTGAAATCAAAGTTTGAAAAAAATTCCTAAAGATTTATTTTTCAGCTTTGCAGGCTTAATGTTAATAGAATATTTGGTAAAATTGAGAGTTTATTTCACATACACGGTTCTTTTCTTTAGTATAACTAAACTTTGCGGGCACTATATGTTATCTATGTGGAAACCAAAACTGACAACTCTAAAAATGTGAAATTTTTGAAAGTAAAAGTCTTCCTGAATTTTTTATGGAAACAAAATTTGAAAATAAACAATTTATGTAAGACACTTCTCTTCAACTTGTTTAGAACCAAAAATTTAAATTCCTTCTGTGAAGTTTCTCAAATTTTTATTTGTAAGTGTATATTTCAAATTTCAATTGAAACAGATAAATAATATTTGAGAATGAAGCATCAAAATTGTACGAAAATGGTCATTTAGCAGGCAAACCAATATGCAACCGTGTATGTAAAATTCATGCGCTCGTGTATCTGCATTTCTAAGTACTGAATAATAACTAATATATTAGTATTATGTGTTTCATTGTTTAGTATGGGCATGATATTGCTTGTCGTGTATGGAGGACAAATATTATCCCACAGATTTACCATTATTTTTCAAAAAAATTGGCCGATTACAACAAGTTTTTTGGTTTTACTTTTGCTGTTTGTTTGCAAAACAATGAATAGAAATATGGATTGGAAAACTCGAGAATCACTGATAAGGTAATGCAGTAAACCAATAAATTTCATCAGTTTTCGAATCGCGAACTCAACGGCATGGGATGTTTTATTTATTTATTATTTATTTTATGATTATCATTAAAACAATATTGCTATGTTTGATTAATTAAAGTACTCGTATATGGGATACCCATGTAAGTTAGACACCCCCCGGTCAAGGTGCGATGGACGCGGCCAGCGAAATGGACCTCAAATCTTTGATTTTTTTAATACATTACCTACGTAGATCCCGAGATAATGGGTAAAACCACAAGTTTGGAAGATGCTACGCCCTTCCCCTACCAAAAAAATTCCTTATCACTCGAGGCTTTGGATTTTAGAGGATATTATTGGGACCATTGGAACCCTCCCCAATACATTCCTGTAAAAATCATTTTGTTTTAAATTTTTTAAATTTTAGCGCTATTTGAAACTTGATTTACCTAAAATATTACTCAGAAATTCTCAGAATTTATTAAAATATTTTTTTGAGATAGTGTACTTATTACGCAACGAGGAAGCACAGTGCCTGATAAAAGATGAGAGCAATGGTTAGAATATGAGCTGTAAGAGAAGTCCATAGTTGCAAGAGTTATGTTTAGTTAAAATGAATAAAAACGCAATGTGAACATATACTTTATTCACCAAAACATATAAAACGCACATAACCTGAGAATAAGTGGACTGTGCTATGCGCATAGACTTACACAACTGTAGATTAGAAGAAGATCCGGCAGGGATGGGTAAGATCTAGATCACAAGATTATGATTTTGAGGTGATCTGATCTTGATATAAGATCATTAATGAGAAATTGATCTGATCTGGATCATTATATTTTTTTTAAAAAAAGATCGAAGATTATTTTTTAAAATGGGTAGGTAGCTGTCAGCGCTATCTGCATTCATCAGTTAGAAGACTTATCAATTTTTTTTTAAATAAATAGTTTATAATGTGTACATGGTCCCTGAAAAGCTTAAAAGTTATGAATTGCACCCCTTTTTTTCTAGTTTCAATTTTTAATACCTCGTCGTGAAGCTTCATCGCTTGTTCTCATGTAATTTACTAGCAGATTACCCGCAAGTGTTAATATATCTAGAAGATCTTAGATCAGGTCATTTCAAATTGCATGATCTATGATCTGATCTAAGATCAATTTTTTTGTGATCTTGCCCATCTCTGGAAGATCGCTGCCACTCTTTGCATAAGGTTAAAAAGTCGTTCATTGAACGATTCATTTATTGTGTTCGTAATATAATATCTTATGTGTGCAACACATATACACAAAATTTTTGCCTATCGCTGCCGAGCAACCAGCGGCTGAGTGATGTGGATGGCGATGCGTAGTGCTGCTAGTTGTGGGTTTGAACCCTATCCCTGACAGAGTTTTTTTTTTCAATTTTACAGTCAAGTTTTAACCTAGTTTTTTGCTAATTTTTTTTTTAATTTTTATTCCTACAAGTTTTACATCATTATTTATTACACTCTTCGAACCTTCAGACTTGGAATTTTCAGACCTACGTTCCTTACCTCAAAGAGGGTTGAGGTAAGGTTGCCTCGTAGTTTAGGGAAGCTTTTGTCTCCCTATGCTCCTGTAACTCATTCGTGCCTTTCAGCCCGATACAATTTGAACCAAATAAAATTAAATATATTTTCAAGGAATTGAAGTTTGGATTGGTCTCCGGATAGTGATCCTGATCCACTTGTCTCATGCAAAGCCATCTTTGTGGTATTAAAATAAAAATAATTTATTGTAAAAATATCTCAAGTGTGATAAAATCCTACACAACATCACAGCGAACAAAAATAACAAAATTCTTTAAATGAACGAAATTACTCTCACATTTCCGAAAAAACATCATAAAAAGAGTGATGGCGATCTCT
Organism: Phenacoccus solenopsis; assembly: GCA_009761765.1. Lineage (NCBI taxonomy): Eukaryota > Metazoa > Arthropoda > Insecta > Hemiptera > Pseudococcidae > Phenacoccus > Phenacoccus solenopsis. Next base: position 44,310,936 of record CM019755.1, read on the forward strand.
TCCTTGTGGATCTTTCGTTAAGTTATCGGTACTAGAGATGGGGGTGGTAACTTAAAGTGGTAACTTACCCGTTACCAGTAAGTTTCCACTACATAAGTTTCTGAAATTCTTCCGGTAATTTAATAACTGGTTTTTTGGGGCTTTTTAGCGAAATTTTAGATCATAAATCAAGTTTCTTCAACAAAATCTACTCATTCACATGAAATTTGGAAGTTTTTATACTTCTAAATTACTTTAATTACTAGTAACTTACCGGTAAGTTACCAGGTAAGTTACCCTAAAATGAATTACCTGTGATTAACCATCCTTAGTCGGTACCAACAAAATAAACCTAGTCGATAGTATACTACAATGAGCTATGAATTAATCTAAGGTAGCTACAAAAGCTTCTGACGACAATGCGTACAATACTTCGATGTGTAGGTCTTTTGTAATCATAAAAACAAAAGTAGGGTACTCGCAACGAAGCTCGACTGTTGATAGCTGCTAGCAACGCAGCGATGCATATTTTATTCATTGTTGCCAACCTACGGAATGTAGAATAAATTAATACACAATATAATCACGAATGATTGCTGTTACAATATTTTTGAGACCATTGCAAATTAAATACATTAATTTCACAGAATTTACCCTGAGCAATATGGATGGTGATTGCGTGAAGATATTGCATATGATCATATCTACAAAGTATTATGACAGAACTACATTTTGAAGGATTTACCATTAAATTACGAAAATCATATGATAATTGCCCATTTTTTAATGGACATTTGTTTACAAGTAAACCAGCTTCCTTTAAGAATACATCGAGATTTGACAAAATGCTATTTTTAAAAATGGTTTTATTTTTGCGAATACAAACTGATAGAGGGCACTTTTGGCAACACCGCATCTTGGCGGACGCCTCCATTTTCAGGGTTTCGCTTCGCGTACCCAAAGTAATATAAAAGAACAAGTATAATCACTCAGTAGAAGAATTTAAGAGAAAATAATACACTTATTTACCGTTTAATAAACATATATGTGTTACTAACAAATTCATTAAAGAACAAAAAAAAAACAAAAAATCTATTATTATTACTTGAAATACTTTTATTTGGTTACTACACTCAATGTTCTCCGATTGGTTAATTGATGAAAAACCTGGAGAATGCAATAGGATTTGCGCAAAGAAATGTAAAAGAACAAGTATAGTCACTTACCCACAAAAACCTGGCCACTGTCGATTAAGAACGTTACGCTGCTGCATCACAGCGCTTCAGGAAATAGTACGTGGGGTTGAAAAAATAATTTGCTCGAGTTTATATGGAAAAAACGCGACCGCACGCTGGTTTCAATAAAATATCTCGAAATTTGTCGAGGCACCCTATAGTATTGAAATTGCTATTTTATGTAAAATTTCACACTCTTTTTAGCTGAGTTTTTAACAAAACGATAGCTATTACAGCCTACCTGATTTGAGAAGGGAAGGTCGGGGGAGGGTGGGGTCTTCAAATCTTTTTGTTTCAGACCATTTATAATCATCTGGCAAATGTCCAACTTTTTGGTATATACATATATATATATAGATTTATCTTTAATTCCAAGTTTGTGGTCTCATACTTCCCTCTTCCCTCTTGTGCTAAAAAATTTTGTGAGCAACACATGAAGAAATCACGACTTGCTGCCACTGGTCAAGTACATCTAATGTCAGATTAACGACACCGAAATGGCAAACGGAATGTATAATTTCATATTGTTTCTTGGAAACGAATTTTTAAAATGATGCCACTTTACCTGTAAACATCAAAAAAATGAGGCTACTACGACCGTAGACCGAAAAAAATTTTTCTGTATGAAAAATAGAATATAAATGGTGAAGTGGCATCACCCAAATTACCACACAAGTGACGTCATGACATATAGCTGAATCGATGAGCAATGTGATGGTAAAGTGGCATCAAAAAAAAGATGCCACTTTGTAAAAAAGATGCCACTTTGTAAAAAAGATGCCACTTTACCGGTAGACGAAGAAAAATGATGCCACTTTATCCATAGATAAATCTGTATATATATATATATATATTTTTTTTTTCCCCACGCGTAGCGCCGGCGAGTATTCATAACATTCGCTCAAAATTTGGTGAGGAATTTTTCTTGCAAATACGCAAAAATGGTTTTTTTGTTTTTTCGATAAATTTCAAAATGGCGGATCACTCAAATTTTGAAGGGAGCTGGAGAAAGGGCAAATAGCTCAAATTTTTCGTTTTTGATTTCATATGAAAGAGTGAGTCACAGGTACTAACATATCCAAATTTCAGCTTCCTAAGTGCATATTGAGAGGAGTTAGATCAAAAAACGGCTTTTTGAGGAAGTTTTGAGTCATGAAATTTCTTGAATCTTCCATATCTCCCCACCAAATCAAGTTAAAGAGGTCAAATTTTGTGTGTGAGGTTAGTTGGTGACCACAATATGACCTCTTGAATTTGGATCAAAATGGATTCAAAATGGCGGATTATCAAAATTTTGAGTAGAGCTTGAGGAGCCTCAAGTTGGTAAAAATGTAATTAATATGAATTCATATGGTTATTGGGGATAAGTTGTATACTATATCCCGAATTCACTTCCATACATGATGTTGGAGGGGGAAGGCGGGGTTATCAACCTAAAATAGTGGTGGGGGTACAGGAGGGTCGAAAATTTTTTATTGCTGTGTCATATGATAAAATGAGCCCAAGTGACAAACGTATTTTGATTTTAGCTTCCTCAGTGATTTTGGAGGGGAGTTAGAGCAAAAAACGGCTTTTGGAGGGGAAATTGCTGCAGGAAATTTCATGAATCTTCCATATCTCATCACCAAATCGGCCTAGAATGGTCAAACTTTGTGTGTAGGATTAGTTTGTGACCAGAATATAACCACTCAAATTTTGAGTCAAAATGGATCCAAAATGGCGGATTATCATGATTTGAAGATAATTTGAGAACCCTCAAATAGTTATAATTTGAGAAATATGTGTTCGCATGATTATTTCATGGCAAGAAATACTACATTTGTGCCAAATTGAACTTCTTAAGTGTTTTTGGAAAGGATAGGGTAGGGGTTTTCAGACTTGGTATTGGGTGTGGCCTGTAGTCATGAATGGTTAAGCAAGGTTATTAGTAAATCAAAACAAGCTCCAGTTAAAAACTCAGCTCCAATAATGCGGCATGGCTGCTTACGTTTTTTTTATTGATCGTGAAGAGAAAAAAAATTCCATCCACAACTTTTTGAGATATGAGCGATCAAAGTTAAAAAGTCGCGCTTTTTACAAATATGTAAACCTCATCTTGTAAAATCTCGATCGAAATATCTTGAAATTTGTCGTGCCACCCTATAGTTTTGGAATTGCTATTGTATGTAGAATTTTACGCTCTTTGCAATCGTGAAAAGAAATAAAAAATCCATCCACAATCCACAAGTTTTTGAGATATAAGAGATCAAAGTTAAAAAGTCGCGCGTTTTCACAAATATGTAAATCCTGTCGTGTAAAATCTCGATAGAAATATTCGAAATTTGTAGCAGCACCCTATTTTGAAATTGCTATGGTAGGGTAAGTGTACCAATCAGTTGACATGCTCCAAATAATTGACACCAACGCGTTTTTCTTCAAAATAAAGTTTTTTGTTAATTTTGGGCCATTATTACCAATTATTTTAAATAAATTTGTATTTGTTACAATTTTGGCAATTTATTATTTATTTAACATGAATCGTTGGGGTGTCAAATAATTGGTACAAGGGGGTGCGAAATAACTGGTGTTAGGGTGTCAAATAATTGGGACATCTCACTTTTTCACTTTGGGGGGTTCTTAGCGGGGTTACCAATGAGGGTAGACTCGAATGTAAATAGGTTAAAATATTCCCTAAATGATGTAGTTTCATATGCTATATTCAGATTTTTACTACCATTCATAGTTGGGGGAAATATTGGAAAACGTGTAAAAAAATCCTTAAGGGTGTCAATAATTAGTGCACTTACCCTATATAGAATTTCCCGCTTTTTCCAATCGTGAAAAGAAAAAAAAACCAGCAAAGTTGAAAGCTCGCGCGCATTTTCGGAGTATATAAACCATATGATGCGATTTTATAAATAGTGAAACGAAAGGTTTCAGATTTTGTTTAAAATACTTAATATTTAACACGAGACTAGTAGTAACAATGAATAGAATTATCATTAAAAATGAACGTTAATAGTTCCGCTCTTCGCTGGTTGCCGGAACGATGAAGACAAGTAGACGACAAAAAAAAAACGCGTTGGTATATTCTATCGTATGAATTTATTGCAGTGGCATGCACGAAGTTTCTCCGTCGTAAAAAAAAAAAAAAAAAAAAAAAAAAAAAAAAAAAAAAAAAAACTAAAAAGTAAGCATACATGCCAATTAATAAAATAATAAAAAGATTAGAATAAATTTTCTCACTTTATAAGTTATAACTCACCCTAACGTATCGGTATATATAAAATGACGTGCTATAGGCTGCACCAACTTGAATACAATTGTATAGGTATAAAAGTAACTTCTCCGGCCAGAGCCAAAGGGCAAAAACTTAAAAACTAGTGCGCAAGTACGCCAAATGAAAAGAAAATTAAAACAACATCAATAAAAACAAGAGAAGATCCATTGTGCATATAAGAAAAACACAGATGAATTATCTACAAACACATCAAGTGTTCAGATGGTCTCCTGAATGTATTGTGACATACGAGCGAGATAGCACGGCTCCGATACCTATGAAAAGTTTAAAACTTTTCAAACAAGTTTCATCTGGATAAAATAGATATCGGAGCTCACATCTTGCTCGCATATCACAACGAATGAAAGATACGTGTTTACCTATCGTTACAATAGGTAGTTAAGTATTGCAAAATTCCAAAATTTTTAAAGTGCAACTTGCATAAAATTGCACCCTTTTTCTAATCGTGAGAAGAAAATGTTTTTTCAGTAATATTATGAAATATTGCACCTAGGTAGAAGTTACCATTACGAATGCGAATTTTCGTAACTTTAATTGAAAATACAATACATATTTGATATTTCACAAAGTTCAACGACAAATTTTTTAGCCGAGTTTTTAACCTAAAAACAACAACTATTACAGCTTACCTGATTTGGGAAAGGAAGGTCGGGGGAGGGTGGTGTCTTCAAATCTTTGCGTTTCAGACCATTTGTAATCATCTGGCAAATGTCCAACTTACATAAAAGCCATATAAACCGAGATCATTTCTATATATACACAGTTATTGCGAGATCATTAGATCCGTTTGCCGGGTCTCGCAACGTTTTACATGGGGCACGTTATTTACGAGATCCACTACGTCGTACAGACGTTTTCAGCCGTATCTCGGTTTAGCTTTGATTTACATACAGGATATATTTTGTATATTTCTTATATGTTTGACAGTGAAAGCGAGATCCGCCCGATTTTGCATTCCCCTCTATAACACCAGTGCTGAGAGAGATTCGGCGTTGATTCAAATCGTTACTTGGGCGTCTAATGAGCCTTTATTTTTTTTTTTTTTGTTATTCATCAATATTTTTGAAAAGCATGCATCATACATAATTTATACTTTTCATTTTCACATGCTCTTTTTTTGAAAATTTTTGTGCCAAAAAACTGTATTCATCATCCTAATCACAAATCTGGCAAAATCTCAAATCGGATCTCGCAATCACCGTGTATATAATGGATCTCGCAATAATACATAAACAACTATACATATATTTGTTTCCCCCACTCGTAGCGCCGGCGAGTATTCATAAAATTCGCTCAAAATTTGATGAGAGACTCTTCTTGAAAATGTGCAGAACATCCTTTTTTGTTTTTTCTATAAATTTCAAAATGGAGGATCACTCAAATTTTGAGGGGGATGGAGAAGGAGTGAATACCTCAAATTTTTTGTTTTTGATCTCATATAAAAGAGTGAGTCACGGGCACTAACATATCCAAATTTCAGCTTCCTAAGTGCATACTAAGAGGAGTTAGATCAAAAAACGGCTTTTTGAGGAAGTTTTGAGTCATGAAATTTCTTGAATCTTCCATATCTCCCCACCAAATCAAGTTAAAGAGGTCAAATTTTATGTGTGAGGTTAGTTGGTGACCAGGACACCTATTATGATCATTCGTTATGAGTTAACAAATTCGTTAACGCTCGTTCAGTAACGAATTCGTTATCCCTTCCGAAAGTAGCGTATTCTGAAGACTCTCTATTATAATGACGTCAAGTTTAGTGATGAGAGGTGATAAAGTATTTTTGTATGGTTTGCGCCATTATCGGTATTCGGAGATTTTCATCTGGGTTGATAAAAAAACCGTTTTTTTTTAATAAAAAACAAAAAACCGCTTTTTATTGTTTTAAAACAGATTTTTCCTTTTGAAACAAAAAACCTTCATGAAAAATTAAACATGTTTAAAATATTGTTTTAAACAGTTTTAAATCGGTTTTTTTTTTTTTTTTTTGTATTCAACTATTTTAAGTTTATAATATTTACGCTCCTCATCATAACTTCATAACTCAATAAGAAAAAATTAGGAGTCATAATGATTATTTAATTTTTGCTTGAGAGCTACGAGTATGGAGATTAGAGAACCCAAGAAATCCCTATTCGTTTAATTATCGTCCAACACCAGTCGCGAGTCGTGACAAAATTCAAATAAATCAACATAATTATTTCATCCACCTTGACTTTGCTTAAATAATTCTATATTCCAGCAAAAGTTCTCCATATTGAAATTTAAAGTCATAAAATCAAATTCAAAAATAATTCACATTTAATCATTATATTGACGACCTTGACTTCTCAAGTTCTCAAAAGTCCAAAACATTTGAAAAGGGAATGTTAGGAATAAAATAGGTTGGCGAGTCAGCAAGACCAAGTAGGTCGCTCGCCATCAATGAACAATAGAACAGAAACACAATCACAATTTCGGCTATATAAAGAGTCACAAGAGAGAGTCGTTAAATGTAAATCATCGGGCAAATATAGTTTTGATAAAAGCCACTGTTGTCGTAACGTAAATGTTAAAAGTTTAATTTCAAATATTAAAAGCTTTATCTCACATTATTCTTGTTTCAATTTTATTCTTCACCTTAAAACAACGAGCCTAAAAGGCACACAACAACTGGCACCCGAACAGGGACCTGAGGATACAACAAGAAGAAGCCTGAAAATTACCAGGAGCATCTAGGAAAATTTAATCGTAAGCTGTAATCATTTTAAGAAATATTTTTAGAATTTAAGGACAACTATTTAAACTTAAACCACTACAAATTAAATATAAGGGAACGAGAACTAGGTAGTTAATGGGGGAAACTAAAACAGCCTGGATCATAAACTTGCATAGGGATGAATTAACACAAATTTTTAATGCTTTTCACTTGGATATTCCCAAAACAGTAGACGAAGGTCAAATAGAATTACGAGAATTTGTAAAAAATTACCAAACCATACGGGCTCAACTAATTGAAAAATTTGAAAATATAAAAATAAATAGAAATAACCCTGCTCACCAACACAAAATTTTGGAATTTTTAGACAAAATAAAAGCTGAAATCTCTGAACGATATAAAAAACAAACTGAGGTAGAAGAAATAAAAAATAAACAAGTTCAAGTTAATAATCGCACTGAAATTGAAGAAATTACAAATCAAATAATAGAAAACCGAATAAAACTAGATATCAAGGAAGTTTTAAATAAAACCTTTCGTAACGAACAGTTTGCAAAAGAATTCTTGGAAAAAGTGGAAGGCAGAAAAATAGCAGATAAAATAGTCGTTCAACCTGATAAATTTAGCGGGAAAAACGAGAAGACATTTATAAATTTATCCGAAAATTCGAAATTTGCTCAGCCGTAAACAGCTGGGATGATGCTAAAAAAGTAAAAATTTTACCTGCATATTTGAATAAAAACGCCCTTGAATTCTATAGCAATTTAAAGAACATCACTAACCAAACAACATGGGACCAACTAGTAAAAATACTTACTGACCAATACGAAACTAGTACAGTCATGCTGGAAAACGTACTAAAACACAGAACTCTAGAACAAGGGGAAGAAATTAACGCTTACATTACGGAAGTTAAGAACTTATGTAAAAGGATAAATAAGGACATGCCCGAGGAAAAGATCTGCGAAAACATCATCAAAGGACTAAAAAGTGAACAAATAGAAACGATAACTATGCTCGATCACTCAACGCTTACTAAATTACGAGAAAACTTGAAACGAATAGACTATAAAAATTACATGAAAGCACAAAGCCAAGAAGTTGATCTAAACGCAGAAATCAAAAAATTAAAAGAGGAAATAAAAGGAATGAAAATAGAAAAACCTAAAGAAAATGTTTACACGTTAACTCAGACCATATTATTCAAGTAGAAAGAACAGGACCACCAAGATATAACAACTACAACAATAACTACGATAAAACAAATTGGACATGGAGAAACCAAAACTCGTACAGAAGTCGAAATAATTACGCGAACCGAGGAAACCGAAACTATTCGGGGCAAAATCCACACTGGTCAAATAAACAAAATAAGGAACCATATAAAAATTACCAATCGGAAAACCCAAAAGAGGAAAAATCAAAATACTATGACCATTGTAAGAGAAATAATCATTCAATAGAAGAATGCTTCAAAAAACAAAAAAAAACTAGATTCAACGGGAGACACCGCAATAAATAAAAACCGAAGTCTATTCATATATAACAGAAGCGTAATGGAAGAACCTTTATAACCTGAAAAACCCTAAAATGCTGAACGCGTCAAAAATAAAAAAACTACGAAAATCAACACGACTCCACTTTTCAAAAATCACACAAAGAATTTCACGAGTATCTAAACAGCGAACTAAAAAATCAAAAATTTGATCTAGAAATAAATTTTAACAAAAAAAGAGAAAAACGGGGACTACAATTTTTTGGCGATATTTTAAACATTTGCTGTAACATAATAACCAAAAATGAAATATACCCATTATACGATAACCAAGAACGAATGAAAAAAAGCTATGACAATTTAAAATCTGCCTTGATAGAAACACACTCGGACTTTTTTAACGTTACTTCCCAACTAAACAACTTCACTGAAAACGTGAACATAAAATTAAACATATTAAAATTCGGAATAAAAAATATTTTATAGGTAATGAATAACTTACAAATACTAAATGAAGCAGAGGTAGTCTACGACAAATTATTTAACATCCTACACATACTGCAAACTTACCTTTTACATTAGATCACTATAGGGAAATAATGCATCATTGTTTGTAAGAGACACCAAATACCAACCTCAATAATCCCAATTTCAAAGCTAAAACAAGACTTGAAAAATCTGGAGAAATACCTCTCAAAAAACAACAAAAAATTAGCAATACCCACAGAGAACATATTAAGGTACTACACGTTAAAGCTAACAAAATGTCAATATTCAGACTCACACATCACCGTTGAAATAAAAATCCCTATACAAACAAAAAATTCTGCATGGAAACTGTATGCATACACGCCTATATTTTTTTGATTTAATGACGAAATCTGCATCCTACACTCCAAAAATTCTCTTATAGCTCACGAACAAAATCAAAACATAATAAAAACTATAGCTGGACTAGCATTAAAGAAATGTAACCTAGACGACGGCTTATGCCACGTAGATTATTTCGAAAATAACTCAGATGAAGCACCTTTGTGCGCGAAATACCTATTTCTTCAAAAAGCCCCACAAGAACTAAATAACATTTGCAACTTTCAGTGTGAACCAAAACACCCGAAAAAGATAATTAGGAAAATTTATGAGTCTCGATACATAACAACAAACCCACAAAAAGACCTAGTTCTAACCCAAAATAACATTTCGGAAAAATCTACATAAATTACGAAAATTCGGGAGTGACAAAAATTGAAATTCCGTGTAATACTGAGTTAAAATATCTTTCGGAGAATAGTGTAGAAGTTTTAATACCACAAATATTCCCTTGCCCGTTAAAAAACAGTTAGAAAAGCATAATTAAACGAATTATTCCATTACAATGGACAAATATGCCGCATTTAGCGGTAAGTAATCAAGAAGACCAATCAGTAAAATTCCATAATTTAACGACACTCTTACACAATAACTAGAAACAAAAAGTGCCGCATTTCGAAATAAAATAAAACCCAATAAAATTCTGAGAAAATCTATCAAACTTAACTCTTGCAAAATTGCCAGAAACCATTTTTGGAAAAAGACTGCTATACGATATCATTCTAATGGTATGGCTAATAACACTAGCAATCGCCATAATCATATTTGGATACTTTACAATTCGACAAATTTGGACAAACAAAGTAACAATTCAAATGAAAAATAAAAATCGAGAGAAATACGCCGAAATCAATCTAAAAGAATTAGAGTTACCTATACCTTTAACCATAAAAACGATTACCACCGAAACAGTAAACAATTAAAAGATGCTTCTTGTTCTTAGAAATTAGGAAAACTGTAGCTAGAAATTAAGCGTGTATCGATAGTCTATTGTCCAAATCACTTTATATACTTACAAATTATCACACAAATCACCAGTCAATCAACATCGGTTTAAGTCAACAGTACATGTTAAAATAATTTCGAATCGCGCTGAAAAGTGGCCATCCAGTTAATACGCGAATACGTGAAAATAATAAATTCGTACCGTTTGTACGCGAATAAACGTGATAAAGTGCAAAAAAGCAAAAAGTTTAGTGTCCGCGATAAAAATAAAACTAAAAAATTTAGACAAATAGAAAAATGAACCATCAACATTCCATCTTCCGCCCAAGGATTCTCATTCCGTGATTAACCGACACCCAAATTAGGAAAATCCACAACAGAGAGATCCCAGAGTCTGGGAAGCTACTTGGTGAAACAACGATCAGACTAAACACAATAAATGTCCTAATGGGGATCTCCCCCTCAACAATGAAACCAATATTAAGAATAACGAAAAATGAGATCTCCGGGGTAATCGACATTGAGGACCTCTGAAACATGTGCACATGGCAGCCCACCTTCAAATCAGCAGCAATACTGGACGAACATCATAAAATCAAGATACGAGATAACATAAACCTGCTAACGATCGGATCTAAGATAATTTTAACAATCGATAGGACTATCTTCGATATATCCATTCAAGATACCACACGTCTCAAGAATCATTTCCAATTTATCATAAACGTGTGGAAGCAAACCAAAGGGATACAAACACATATCTACACGAATATAGAAAAATCACGACAACATTAAGAAACTACCAAGCCACAGGTTCATTGATCGCATTGAGGGAATTCAAGAAATGCTCGCCCTCTTTAGCGAGGGTATGCAGCGGGGCATCACCCCGAAACAAAAAGGAATTCTCTGCAAGGCAGAGCTAAAGCTAATTGAGGACCTCTATTACAGTAAACTCTAGAAAATTTACTTTCATTTTAAACTACTAACATTTTTTTATTACATAATCATGTATACTATTATTGACCCTTGTTTCATAAATTTTTCTATCATTTTTTATATTATTGTATTTCCACCCTCTTTTTGTTCTTCTACATTTTTTACTTCTGTGAGAAGACAAGAGGACGTGTCGACTAAATGGGGGGGGGGGGTATTTGTTAGAAATAAAATAGGTTTGCGAGTCAGCAAGACCAAGTAGGTCGCTCGCCATCAATGAACAATAGAACAGAAACACAATCGCAATTTCGGCTATATAAAGAGTCCTCGGGTCTTCACAAGAGAGAGTCGTTAAATGTAAATCATCGGGTAAATATAGTTTTGATAAAAGCAAATGCTGTCGTAACGTAAATGTTAAAAGTTTAATTTCAAATATTAAAAGCTTTATCTCACATTATTCTTTTATTCTTCACCTTAAAACAACGAGCCTAAAAGGCCCACAACAGAGAAATTAGAAAAATATTTTCAAAATCTAGGTGCCTTTGCAGGAAGAAAATTCTTTGTCGTTAGCATTTTTTACTTGCATTTCTTCGGTTAAATACCGTAAATTTAAAGAAAAAATGAGGAGAATAAAAAACATGTTTAAAACAAATAAAAACGTTTTAAACGCATTTTGAACAAGATTTTGTTTTAAATTTCATTTTTTTTTTTTTTTTTTTTTTTAACATTTAAAACATGTTTTAAGCATATGTTTTAAACACTTTGGTTTGAAACGCTCAACCCTGATTTTTATAATATTTCTCTATTTTTCCGAAATGAATTCGTTTTAATCACCAATTACTGTAAACTGCAAATCAACAATATTAATTTGAAGTCGGACTTTGAAATTTCAAAATTGAAATTATAATTTGAAAAAATTATAATTTAAACTTCTATCACAATATCAAAAATATGTAATAGTATAAAAATATAAAAACTAAAAACATCTAAAATGGCCACGCGAAAACAGTGAAAACACTACCGAAGCAACTTAACGAACCTTAAAGAAACTTAACGAAACCTCGAGACCAGTCGTTGCATAACGACGCTTAACGAGTCTTAACGAAAGTTAGCGAACCTTCATAATATCTTTAGCAAGCGTTAACGAATTCGTTAACTCGTAACGAATGTCCATAATAGGCGCCCAGAATATGGCCTCTTGAATTTGGATCAAAATGGATCCAAAATTATGGATTATAAAAATTTTGAGTAGAGCTTAAGGAGCCTCAAGTTGGTAAAAATGTAATTAATATGAATCCATGGTTATTGGGGATAAGTTGTATACTATATCCCCAATTCACTGCTATACATGATGTTGGAGAGGGAAGGCGGGGTTATCAGCCTAAAGTAGTGGTGGTGGTACAGGAAGGGTCGAAAATTTTTTTATTGCTGTGCCATATGATAAAATGAGCCCAAATGACAAACATATTTTGATTTTAACTTCCTCTGTGATTTTGGAGGGGAGTTAAAAAAAGGCTGAAATTTCATAAATCTTCCATATCTCATCACCAAATCTGCCTAGAAAGGTCAAACTTTGTGTGTAGGATTAGTTAGTGACCAGAATATGAACTCTTAAATTTGAGTCAAAATGGATTCAAAATGGCGGATTATCAAGATTTGAAGATAATTTGAGGACCCTCAAATAGTTATAATTTGAGAAATATGTGTTCGCATGATTGGCAAGAAATACTACATTTGTACCAAATTCAACTTCTTAAGTGTTTTTGGAAAGGATATGGTAGGTGTTTTCAGACTTGGTATTGGGTGTGGCCTGTAGTCATGAACGATTAAGTAAGGTTATTACTAAATCAGAACAAGCTCCAGTTAAAAACTCAGCTTCAGTAATGCGGCATGGCTGCTTACGTTTTTTTTTTTTTTTTTTTTTTTTTTTTGTCATTTATGCACTGTTGATTTTGAATTCGTGTTTTTATCTGATTTGTTGTTTTCTCTTTTACTACTCAAATGAATTAAATTAAACGATTTTTTATGTTTTTTTTTTAAACTTTTTTTGCCTTGAATTTCTGAGGAATACAAAAACTTTGAATGCATATCGGCACGTGTTAAAAACATTTTTGCGTGGTGAAATTTTTAGAGATCAATTAGGATATCTAAATGAATAATTTTGAGGGGAGTAACCATAGACAGTGTTTTTTCTTGTTGATTACAATGGTATACTTGATAATGCTGGTATTTATGATGTTTTCAAAAACCAAAATTACCGCTAAATATATTAAATAAAATTGACAATTTTCCTATTTCCCCTATTTTTTCCATCGTTTTCAACTTTTTAACAAGGACTGCAGAGGTAGAAGCGAAAGCAGAGGTAGGAGGGCCCTTGGAGGTACCTATTTCACTCGTGAAGTACTTCGGTGGTACCACTGGTACCTCTAAGAATAAAATTATAGAAAGTTTTGAAAGGTAATATATGACGTGATGAGCTGACGTGTAAAATGTGGCAAAATTAGCAAATTATTTTATTTTCATAATCAAAACTGAGATACAAAATGAAAAATACATTGTCACAGTAGTTTTTTAATATTAAAAATTTCTGAAATTTACGTCTTGGAGACGGAGGTACCACCAGGAGGTACTACATTTTTTGAAGACAGAATATGAGAGGGAGAGGTGGAGGTAAGTGAACCCCCCCTGCAGTCCCTGCAATTTAATGGTGTTACATTACATTATTACATTGTACGATTTATTTTCACAAACCACAATATTATGATAAGGAAATATTTATAATAAATTCAATTACAGATTGTTATAGGTAATTTTGAATATAAATTACAAATTTATAGGCTTTCATTTACATTAGCGATAGAGAAGAGAAAATTTTACTCTCAACTTTTAATTTTAAACAAAGAAAGTCAAATCGTGATTCGTAGGCTTGCAACTTTGTAAGTTGTAGCTTGTAGTATACCTAATACCATTGCTATAAACTTTATATATATATTTTTTTAGTTTTCAAATTTCTATAATTATAGTTATAAATAGCGATCGTCCCATTTTTAAAAGACAATTTCAACGAATAGTCACTCATACTCTTATAGCACTTTTCACACTTTTCACCTTTCGTTTCACAAAATCACTTTTCATGAAAAGTGCCCATCTCTAGGTGTCCCGCTCTTAGTAATAGAATTTCCAACCTTTCAAGACATTTTGTTACGATAAGATGCCAGACGAGTACCATAATTATGTAATAGTATTTAAACGATATTTTTCGAATGGTGACTGGAGAGCGTATCGCTAAATAATTCGCTGCAAGTCGCGATCATTAGGATGCACCTACATTTGACGATATATTTTTGAAATGTCTCCTGAAATATGATATTATAACTGCGAAATCTGGTTAAAACCTTTGCCAAGCCATCTGGTTGAATTGTGAGTGCAATCATGAGTCTGGGCGAGTTGAGCCTGCTAGATAAAGCAAACTCCCAATCGCTTCACGATAAGGAATTTTTTGATTAGCCTTTTCATTACTCTGACTCCCCTTGCAAAAAAAACACTACTAGTAACTAGTAATGATCACTACTAGTACTTGGTAGTAGTATTTTTCAATATTAATCACTACAAGTTACTAGTAGTGGTCACTACAAGTACTTATTAGAAGTGACCACTACTAGTAACTTGTAGTGATTAATATTGAAAAACACTACTACTAAATACTAGTAGTAATTAATACTTATATTTAATTGGAAGTCCTGAATACCTTTCATTTTCTTATCGTCTACGATGGAAAATGGTTTTCAAAACTTTACAACGCACCTAAGGATGCATTCAAACCATTGGTTCACACAAAATGTGCAAACAGTCCTTAAGTTTGTTGGTGGAAGTGCGTATTTGCACTTCAATTACAGTTAAATTAAACTATTCCTTATATGCATTACTGCAACACATTTCATCTAAGAGAAGCAAAGTGATATGTAGACTACTAGTAGAACACTAGTAATCATTAATATCTTGAGTACCTACTACTAGTCAACTGCACAACTACTAGTTGCTCTATTTATTACTAGTATAACTAGCAGTTGCTATCTTCAGTACTATTATTCTTCATGAAAACTATACCTAATTGAAGAATGAAATAATGGTTTCTCATTACAATATAACTTACATTTCATTCTTCAACTTGCTGTCAGGAGAAGCGCTAGCAGTAACAAACTACTATTCTATTCAAGAACTAGTGTTTATTTAGACTGCTAATAGTAGTAGTAAACTAGTACTCTGTTGTTAAACTTGGTAAAATAAACTAATAATCACAGTACAAGTAGTGAAAAACTACTACTCTATTCATGAACTTGCAATCATAAACTACTACTACTAGTAATGATGAACTAGTAATCACAGTACAAGTAGTGAAAAACTACTACTCTATTCATGAACTTGTAATCACAAACTACTACTAGTAGTGAGATATTAGTATTCTGCAACTGAACTACTAGTAACTAGTAACAATTCACTACTATTCGTTTATTTAACTACTAGTTTAGGTACTTGTAGTTACTAGTAGTTATTAGTAGTGATTTCTAGTTACTAGTAGTGTTTTTTTTGCAAGGGTCATTGTCTTATTTATGTCATCTAATCTATTTCGCTGCTCTTTATTAGACACTTGTCGAGTTACTATTCGTGTATTAGGATAACGGCTTTCAGTCATAACCTGTTGGAGTTCTTGTTTTGAAAGAAACTATTGCTTGAGTAGAAATCACTTTATTAAACAACAACATCTACGTTTAGATTAAGATAAAGAACTAACTAACTAAATAATCGATATACGAAAGAGATGGAATGAGTAAGGATGAGTCAACATGGAAAATCAATGTTGCCAATAAAAATTTCGATGCATTTTCATTTTCATTCCTAAAATATCACTATGCATGCGCGAGCGCATCTACAATGTTGTTATTGTTTGCTTCACTTTGGTGTTCGTTTCTGTACGACCATTAGCAATCCATAGTATATGATCGAAGGTATAAAAGCTATACACTGTGTCTAACTGATTTTAACACCCCATGCGCCAAATTCCCTTCATCCACAAAAAAGTATTCATTATTCATTTTTTTTTTCATTTCTTTTTACGGAATTAAGAAATTAACACATAAATGATTTTTTCTCGATGATTACAATCCATAATTTACAAGATTATGAATGTTTTTAAACTTTCAACGTTTTATTCCATTTAATTTTGTAGCATTGATATCGAAGAAATGAATTTAAATTAATCAAATGAACATTGAAAAGTCATTTAAATCATAAAATTTGAGTTACCAAACTCTTCAGTTATTCATTATGCCATAAGGAAGTCAAACAAAATAAAATGGATGATATCTTTTTTTTATGAGAGGGAATTTCGGGCTCGGGTGTGTTAAAATCAGTTAGACACAGTGTATATGAAGGATAGCAGGTATACAAAAAAAAAGTTGTAAATCTTAGTAAAAACCTTGTACATTTGCCAGGGTAAAGTCATAAAATTGTTTTGAATAGCAGGTATACAAAGGGAAAAAAGGCTGATAAATTTGTATAAAAGCTTGCGAGAAATGCTGCGAGAAATGCCTCATAGGGTTGTATTATCTTAAAAAACAATTTCATCAGTTATTACTTTTTTGACTCTCAGGCTGCAGTTGGTATTTCTGCTAAACTAAATATGTGATCATGAACTATACTCAAACTTACTCATTATGCTAAACTTTTTTTTACTTCTAGCTTGTATTTTATTTTCATTTTTTTTTTTTTTTTTTTTTTTTATAGATCTGGTTTGTCAGAATTGCCAAATAATGCAAAGATGCATTATAATTGGGCTAATTTTTTGCGGGAAAAAGGCCAAGAAAAGTTATCTATTTATCACTATGAAGAGGCATTGAGGTAATTAATCCAACAATAAAGTATTAAATAAATAAATAAATATTTATTTTAGATTCCCACTTTACAGCTAAATGAATCAATTATATGAGAGGTACTATTTCACTTATGTTTATTGAATTTGATTTACCAATACCTACATATATATACTTTGTATCTAACTGATTTTAACACTCTAAGCGCCAAATTCCCTTTATCCACAAAAAAGTATTAATCATTTCATTTCCTTTCATATCTTTTTACGGGATTAAGAAATTAACTCGTAAATAATTGTTTCCTTATAAAATTTATCCATAATTTTCAAGATTATGAATGTTTTTAAACTTTCAATGTTTCATTCCAGTTAATTTTGCAACCCTGATTTTGAAAGAAATGAATTTAAATCAGTCAAATGAACATTAAAAAATTATTTAAATCATAGAATTTGAGTTACTAAAGTCTTAAATAATTCATTATATCATAATGAAGTCAAACAAAATGAAATGGTTTGTATTTTTTTCCTGAAAGGGAATTTCGCGCTCGGGGGTGTTAAAATCAGTTAGACACAGTGCATACATCTAGTTTACAAAATTATTTCACCAGACAGCGCCATCATCGAAAACACATCAGTGAAAAATGTTTCGATTTGCTTCCAAGCATATTACAAAATTAATAGATGTTTTCAAGAACAATATACTTCATATTTCTGACAGCTATGCACGGATGTATGTTGAAAAGTTTTTCATCAATAATATTTAATAGAGGCAAATTAGAATTTGGCATGTGAATATCGGAAGCAAATTGTTTCGTTGGGTGTGCCGGATGTAAATTGAAATCGTAGGACATTTGATAGATGATTACAAAAAGTTTTGTAACTTCGTACTTATTTATGATATTACGAGAATTAAAAACATCGACACTGATGTTATGAAAGCGTCGTGCCAAAAGTCAAAACATCGCGAATGGATCTTCGACCAGCGTGGAACAACGCTTGTTCAGAGTAGTTCAGAATTTCAGAGATGCTATAGTAATAAAAAATTGTTTGATCTAAAAGAGGCCATCCTAAATTTTAAACCCCCCTCATACCCCTCAAATGCTCGGAAAATGTTGAAAATTTGGTGACCGATACTTTGACCCCTTTAGCTTCAAACATGGGGTAGGTTTTTTTCGTGGAAATCCCCTCCCCCATAATAAACATTTTAAGATGGGAGAAAATGGCCTCATTTGGAACATGTGTACCCACTCTATAAGGCCACCCCTTTTTTATGCCTGAAATGACTGCAGAATTATGTTTTATCATAAGTGAAACTATTCCAAATTGTAATTAAGTATATTTAAAAAGTAAGTACATTCTAAAAGACAAAACTGGTTGCATTATTAATTAAAAATTACGAGAAAAATTCACAGACAAAATTCTTCGGATTGCTTATGAAGTTATGATTTTGTGATGATGTTCATGGTATTCCGTACTTTTCGGCAGTCCTTTGTATAAAAGCTCCATCCACAACTTCTCGCATAGCGTTCTGCAGACCACTTTCTGTCCATGGAGCCATTTCGCTGGGAAAACTATAGCAGTTTATTTATTAAACAAGGGGTGGCCTCATTAAGTACACATGTGTTGATTTTGTTTTTGGTTTTGTACATTTTGATAGGGTTACGCAATGAAGATCACTGATATAGATCGGAAAGGTTATAAAATAAGCTTTAATTTGATATATAATATACAGGGCAAGGCAAAATATGCTTTTGGATGTTTTTCTAGTTGTAGATTATCGAGCATATCGATAATTTCTTTACGAATTGGAACATTCTGATTAAAATTAGCCCAACATGTTACGCATATTTTCGCATATGTTGGTAAAAATCCAGCATTTTCGCATAAAATGACTTTCTTAGGGGATATTTGAGAATGATTTGCTACTTTTCCTTAAATTTGCCCCTTTTTCGGCAATATTTCGATTATGGATTAATTTTCAGTATTTACCAAGATCAAAATTTTCTAATCTAAAAAAATGTAAATTTCCTATCTTAAACCTTTGTTCTGTGCTTTATAAAGCAAAAAATCTTTGTTGGTATTTTAATCTGTGCTACTAATTTGTGATATTTATTTTCTACCCTGTTATTTAGTTGAATAGATATTACAATTTTACGAAACTGATTCAAAAATCCTCTTTTTTGATACCCATATTGTATGGGAGTATTTTCGCATTGTTTTTTTAGGGAATATTTAGTGCATATTTTACCTCTTTTTTAGCGCATATTCTGCCTTGCCCTGATAATATATTTACCACTGGTCAAAAATACGACTGTCGAACTTTAGCTTCGAAGCTCAAAAATTAACAAAAAACGCCCATTTTTCACCACATAAATTTCAAAACATTATCCATGGAAGAAAGAAATGAGCTCGACAATATTACTATCGTAGATGGAAAGGGTTAATAGGTATATTTTGGTACCGTTATTCGATTTTTTTTTTGAACTGAGATATGATAGGGCGGCCCCATTACAGTACATAGCCTGATTTGGTACACCTTCCTCATTATATAAACTCGGAAAATCAAACAATAGGTGTCAGTTCGCTTTCCATCATTAATAGGTAGCTAATAAGTTTATAACATTTATTATAGGTATAGTCCTTCGTATTTTTGTTTTAACTCTACTCGTAGTGAACTTTTGTCAACTTTTTATGCTGGTGTCAGTTTATGTGATTTTACATAACAAAAGAATTGGTCTAGAACAAAAGGTGTTTAGTTTTTCCAAATACATTGAAGTAACTTAGCTAGAGTGGAACGAGACAATACAGTTGAGGCCCGAACTAAAAGAAGAAACCAAAAAGAAGCCTTAGTCAAAATCAGACTCTACTATCAAGACGTAACAGTACAGCTATAAAACGGAACGAACAATTATCAGAAAAGCAAGAAAAGTTCTTACCACACTAAGCCTTCATCACCAGGACGTACCAATACATTTACGAAGTGAAACAATAAACACGAGTTGAACAAGAAAAGAGAACTTGACAAACAGCAAAAAAAAAAATAAACCGGATCAGACAGTAGGAAATCGCAAAAGAAAAGAAGAAGCTATCAAAAACGAAGAACAAAGAATTTTTAAAGGTAAAGGAAGAAAAATAGAATAAAAAATAAAATAAAAATAAGTTTTTTTTTTGTTTTTTGGATCCAACAAATATTATAAATAATTTATAAATTCCTGAAAATATCTACGCTTTCGACCTTCCCTCATAAACATACATATATCCTATATTTATATCTTTTTTAATATTTCCTTTTTCCCCTTCTTGAATGAAAAGACATAACTAAGAAAAAACAATAAAGTAAGTGAACCCCAAAATTCGACACAAAAGAAAAGTCTGACAAAATCCATTTTTATAAATCACTAACAAGATCCCAATATCGGATTTCTTCTCACTGCACAGGCCTATTCGTCTGGTGTTAGAGAAAAATAAAAACCGGAGAATAGGAAAAGCGTTAGGCGCGCCTATTCTCGAACAAACTGTATCCGAAGGCGGAATCACTAATTATATGTCGCTTTTCGCGTTAACAATAAAATTAACGATTCGAACATCTCGCGTAGTTTGCTAGAGCTGGGGAAAAAAAGTCTAGAATAATAAGGGTTATAAATAAATAATAAGATGGGTTTAGCACTAAAGTAGTTGGGTAAATCACGAAAGTAGTACTCCGAGTGTCGTACTGTTTAATCGATTCCGATGACAATCGCTAGAATGTGCGAGAAATCGGTAGAAAGATAAGTATCGACAGAAAAAGGGAGCCTGCTAAGTATGATACGATTCATTTTTTTTTTATATATAATAGTATGCATGAAGAAGTAAAAACTGCGAGGATCACAGATTTGGAAAATCGAAATTGAAGAAGTGTTAAATGCATATGATTCATGTAGAGAAGATACAATAGAAGAACAAAGTGCAACACTAAGGGAACTAGTGAAGAAAAATCCTGGAATAGGAGTGAAGCTATAGGAAATCTTTATTGATATAAAGGAAAAGAAAGAAAAATAAGACGAAAAAATTAAAATTGAAAAATTCTTAGGAGAAGAGAGGAAAAGAATAATTGATTACAAACAAAGGAAAGAAGAGGAAAAGAAAAAGGCATTAGAAAATAAAACTGAAGAGAAAGAAAAGAAGAAGTAGGATATTAGAGAGAATAAGGAATTAATAGAAAGTAAAAGAAAATCAGAAGAAATGTATGTAAGTATTACATCATTAATACCTGCACAAACGAAAATTTTTATGACACGAACCCGCACAAACATAGCACAAACGATATGATTAATTTCAGCACTCAACCTTAAAAAGGGGGGGAAGGCTCGCATTTCTACAGCTCCACATGCCATATCTCCGTGGGAGGAGTGGCACAAAAGAAACTATTTACGGCACAAACCCGCACAAACGTAGCATAAACGATGTGGTTAATTTCAGCCCTCACCTTCGAAATGGGGGGGGGGGCAACGAAATAGACCTCAATAGATGTCAGTTCGGTTTTTATCATTAGTAGCTAACAAGCTTGTAATATTTATTCGAGGTAGCCCCTCATATTTTTGTTTTAATCTACTCGTAATGAACGTTTGTTAACTTTTTATGCTTGTGTCAGTTTATGTGATTTTACGTAACAATAAAATTGGACTGGAACAAAAGGTGTTTAGTTTTTTCAAATACACTGAAGTACCGTAGCTAGAGAGTGGGAGGAGATGACTCAGTCTGAAAAGCAAAAATTTGAAGACTCGTCATTCAGGTAGGTTGTAATAGCTAGGTACCGTTTTTAAGTTAAAAACTAAGCTAATAAATAAAAACTAGAAACTCAGTATTTCCTCGCAACTATGTGGGGTTATAACCTCATTGAAGGGATAAAAAAGAGCACAAAATACGGTGTATTCTGAGAGTGACCAGTCAAACTTTGTCATTAGATGGTATATCATGAAACAAGTAAAAAATGTTGTGTACTTATATTAGCCTATCGTGAAAATTGTAGAAAAAATTATGTTCCTTCAGTTGTAGGTTAGGCAAATAACATTCATAATGACCATTTTTGGACGCAACATTTAGTTTGTTATTTGCCTAACCTACAATCGAAGCAACATAATTCTATTTCATCAACTTCATCTCGTGCCAGCGCCTGCAATTTTCATGGTAGGTTACGATACACTAACAACTTATTTATATATTTCTGAAATGATATTTCAACTTGAAACTTTGGATTTGTTTATACTTCTAATCAGTTTTATGATATAATTTGATAAGAAATTGAAATAAAACACAATTCTATATCTAGATCGAAATTATGACTATGGTTAATTAAATGATCAGCGAACGTAGATATACCTATTTTTTTTATTTATGAATGCCCGATAATGTTATTTTGATCTAGATAAGGATTTTACGATTTTGCATGTCGAAAATAAAGGAAGGCGTTTAGATTGGCTGGAAAATTTCGAAATTTGCAGTCATGTAAGTGCTGGCGAAGTAGTGTTAAATGAAAACACTCCAGAACGCAGTACATTTGATTATGTCTCTAATATAATTGCGTTTTTAAATAAATAAATGTAATTACACGCTATTGTACAGTAGAGTTGCTCGCAGGTTTTCGACAGTTTAATATTAACATCCGAAGATTGCAGTACGCCGAAACGCGTCAGCATATTTTTTATAATTTTTAATAATATTTTAATTTATGGCGTTTTTATTGACAATAAAAATTTTTTTTAGTTTAATATGGCTAACAACGCCAACAGTGAATTAAATCAATTCCTTAATTACAAAGTGGTCAAGTTCAAAACGAGTCTAATGTGTATAGGTATTGAACAAACAAAAAAAAAAAACCTAACCTAACCTAACCTAAACATTACATTTTATGAAGCATGTTTCTCTCAACCTATTTCAACATTAATAGAATATCCATTTAGCTTGAATATATGAGTAACAGCTCAAAACGTTTTCACTTGAAGTTGCCATGAGTTCGCGTTGGGACACGAAGAGATGTTGTTGCTGTTATGAGCTGACGATATTAAAACTCCCACATTATTACATCAGGAAATACATAGGTATTGTACGTATTCTGAATATTCGTCATCATCACATATACCTATCTCTCTTGACCTATTTCAACTTAAATGAGATATCTAATAGATCAGTAATCTTTTTCAATCATTCCTACTTATTGTTGAGTTATTGTGCATGCAAACATATAACGTATGATTTATAATTATAAATAATGAAACATTTAAACTCATAGCCTACATACCTGTAACAATCCTGTAATAAATGACGACCGTCAAGTTCTAAGGTGAAATGAGGAGTACTTGATCTGTGGGCTTGTATCATATTATTTTGTACCTGAAGTTTTTTTTTTGTTTGTTTGTTTGTTTGTTCAATACCTATACCCATTAGACTAGTTTTGAACTTTGAACTTGACCATTTCCCTATTCAGTAATTTTTTTTGCAGATTATTAACTTGCTAGCTTGATTACAATTCTTTTTTTAATAAAAAACAAAAAACCGTTTTTTATTGTTTTAAAACAATTTTTTTTTTTTTTTTTTTTTAATATTCATATGTTTTAAATTTATAACGTTCACGCTCCTCATCATAATTTCATAATTGAATAAGAAAAAATTAGGAGTCATAATGATTATTTAATTTTTGCTTGAGAGCTACGAGCATGGAGATTGGAGAAACCAAGAAATCCCCATTCGTTTAATTATTGTCTAACACCTGTCGCGAGTTGTGACAAAATTCAATTAAGTCAAAGTGTTCCATCCACCTTGACTTCGCTTAAGTAATTCTATATACAAGCAAGAGGTCTCCCCGTTGAAATTTAAAGTCGTAAAAATCAAATTCAAAAATAATTCACATTTAATCATTATACTCTTGACAATCTTCACTTCCCAAATTCTCAAAAGTTCAAAACATTTGAAAATGGAAATTAGAAAAAAATTTCAAAATCCAGAAGATGCTTTCGTAGGGAGAAAATTCTTTGTCGTTAGCATTTACTTGCATTTCTTCGGTTAAATACCGTAAATTTAAAGAAAAATGAGGAGAATAAAAAACCAAAAAAAAAAAAGACGTTTTAAACGCATTTTGAACAGGATTTTGTTTTAAATTCCATTTTTTTTTCTTTTTTTAATGTTTAAAACATGTGTTAAACACTTTGGTTTAAAACGCTCAACCTTGGTTAAACCTTACAATATAAAAATAAATAATACATAAATATGAATGGAGAATCGTTTACTTTGTGCATGCTTTGCTTTTTTAAAATAATGAATACCTACTAAAACTGCATGAATAAATTATTTGAATTCTTAATCACAACAATGATCACAACAGCGTATTATCAGGTGCTATCATAACAAATTCAGCGAGAAAATAAAACAACCAATCAGAAGCATTCTTTCCCAGTAGTATGTCTGACGATTCCCTTTACATTGCTAACGCAGTCCACGTTGTATATGGTCTAAGTAAATAATCCACCAAGATCTCCGTATGACGCGCGCTATTCTTAAATTTCGGCTTTTAATCACCTAATTTTGTCGCATTAGTTTTTGAAGATAATCGGACGTAGGTTGGCGTGAGAAAGGTTCACTTGAAGGTTTTTCTTTCTCGTGCAATAACTTGAATAAAACTTTATGAATCGAGTTGAAAGTTGAAAGATTACCTAATTCAGGTTTATCGGACGTAGGGTGGTGTAAGAAGGCATGTTCACCAAAATGTGGTGTGGATGGTTGAAAAGATAGACGTAGCATTCTTAGAATTGTGTGTTTTCCAGAGGTGAGAGAACGTGAGTTGATGTGATGAGGCGTGAGTCGAGGTCTTTTCGTTCCCGCATGATTACTAGAGTAGAATTTTATAGATCCAACACAAAAGCGATTAAATGTGACTTTGTGTGACAACATGACATTAATGGAATTGGTGATGAACGAAATTATTGTTTCATGGATTACTGATATATGACCTAATTCAAACTGTTTCATTGACATAGTTCATAAACGATTCGTGAAAAATGAGGGGACATGATTTGGTCTGATGGGGCGTGAGACAGGATAGTTTTGAATTGAAATAGAATGCGAAATTCAAAATTTAATAGATAGGGAGGAATGGTAGCGCTTTATAAGTAATTAGATTTTCCAAGTGATTGAAACGTGAGATGACTCAATACAAAGTGAGGTCGCGTGATTCCAAGTTTTACCTACATTATAAAAACATACTCATTTCAAGAATGAGTAGTGTTACCAGACATAAATATTCGTTTATCATAGAGACACAACATGAATTGTTTGCAAGCGGGTAAAACCTGATGGATCAAGCACCTAAATTCAACCCCCATTCGCGAGGTGGGGGTGCCCACGTTTCCCCAGCACCCCCTACGTTTTTTTGAAATATCTCAGGAAGGGAGGTTGTACAAACGATCGGGTTTGCGGTACAAACCAGTACAAACGTAGTACAAACGATTGCACCTAATTTCAACCCCCATTCGCGAGGTGGGGGTGCCCACGTTTTCCCAGCACCCTCTACGTTTTTTTGAAATATCTCAGGAAGGGAGGTGGTACAAACGATCGGGTTTGCGGTACAAACCAGTAAAAACGTAGTACAAACGATTGCACCTATCATCAACCCCATTTTCCACCAAGGGGGTGCAGGCGAAATGCACCTGTCTTTTTTGCAACGTTGCCACCACTTAAAAGAATATTACCATAAGCCGAAACGTTTCATAATGCAAGCTCTTGGGCAAGATTTATTTTCTTGTTTCGTTTATCCTAACTAAAGTAAGAAATCACTTCTGAAATATTTAATTTAATGTTTTGATTTAATTTTGAAGTTAGTTGTTGATTATCAATCATTTAGTTGTGAAAATATGAAAAAATTTAAAATTTAACGTTTGAAGTTACGGAACAGGCGACTGAGTGAGTAGGGGTTTTCAGACTTGGTATTGGGTGTGGCCTGTCATGAACGGTTAAGCAAGGTTATTAGTAAATCAAAACAAGCTCCAATTAAAAACTCAGCTCCAGTAATGCAGCATGGCTGCTTACGTTTTTTTTTTGTAATAGTGAGGAATGAATGATATAACAAATTTTAGTTGCTACTATAAGGAAAATCTCATATAAATCTACTTTATTATTGTTGATGTCGTTCTCTTGATAGCATTTTTGTTAATGATTATTAAAAATACGTAATTTATAAAAACTTCTTGATTGATGAATAGATGAAATATAAATACTGATAAAAGAATAATTAGTGACAAGGAAAATTATTTCATCACGAAGTTTGCAACTACAAGTATACCACCTCACGAACGCCAAAAGGAATTTCTTATAATCTGTCCTTGAGAAGGGTATAGGGTATAGCCCGAAAGGTAAAACTTCTTTTCACTACCCAGTAGTTATTAGTTTCATAGACAATTTATACTTAATGTAAAGTTGTCTCACCACTAGTAATAATATCATTGTATTCTCTCAAATTAGTTGACTCGCAATACCTAATGTATTTTTAGAATATGTTGCAAAGTTGATTTACTTATAACCGGTTAAACCATTCGGACTGGTCATTAAGAAATGTTAATAAATTTCTAATGGTTCTCCCAGTCACAAGATTCTGAGAACAACAACCAATGAAAATAAGAAGTATTTAGTTCTAAATGACGTCAATGAGCAGCTAAATGTACACGTGGACATATCACTTTCGTGGTGTGAGAGGGGAAATCGAAATTTTATCAATACCCATCAAGACTAATGCATTAATGACTGTTGATATTATCAACTCGCAGTTGCTCATATTGATGCATCAGTAAACAATTCACTTGAGAAATAAAGGAAGTTGAACTTTTTCAGGCGATCGTCTCAAATGGTGTAACCTGTTATAGGTTAATCAACTTTGAATACGTTGGATCTTTGATTTAAAAAAGAAATGAACTCCCAGAGTAATTTCTTTGTAATTTACCATTACATAATTGCAATAATCACCCAAAATTTCCTCACTTATTCAGTCGTTATGTGATGAAGAACCTTTATATTTGGTAGGAATTTTCCATAAAACTAATAACTACTGGCTAGCAAAGAGAAATTGTTCGTTTTAGCTGGTGCCCTTCTCAACGCGGATAGACTATAATTATATTCAGTTTCATCCTTCTTTACCTACTTAAATTGGATATGTCCGATCCTTCCAAAAAAAGTCTATGATTTACCCCAAAGTTCATTCCCCCTCTCGTGCCTATTCGATTCGAAAAATTTTCAAACTTTGTGCCGGGCTACACAAGGGCCTATTGAAGCAATTGAGCTGAAATTTGGTAACGTATTGCGATTATAATGTAGAATCATCCTTTATACTTTTCATTTTACTTTCACAATTGTTAGTGCCCCTTTAAGGGAGGAGGAGGGGTGAAAAGGGACCAAATTAAACCAAAACCTTACATGCACCACCCGTTCTGCCTGATCAAAAGGAAGATAATACTGGTGATAAGGAAAATAATTTCGTAATGGAGTATGCAACCACTAATATGCTTTCTTCCAAACGTCAATATGAGTTTCCTATACTTCATTCACCTTTCTCTATACCTACTTGAAGTTATAATATCCGATCTACACAAAAAAATTCTCGTTTTTCTCCTATTTTAATTTTCCCTTTCGCGTCTTATGCTTTTCCCCTATTTCAGTTTCTCCTCTAGTTGTGCCTTTTCGAAAATTTCACAACTTTTGCGTAAGGTTACTGAAAGACCTATTGCATCAAATGAGCTGAAATTTGGTGGATGTATAGCGAGTGTCTGTAGAATATTCCTTTATATTTTTTCATTTCACCTTCACAATTTTTAGTGCCTTTTGAGGGGAGAGGAGGGGTAAAGGGGGGCCAAATTGGACGAAACCCTCACATTCACTACTTCAGGTCATACAGATGAAACATATGAAATTTTACGTCTCTATCTTCATAAGCAGTGGAGAAAATCCGTTGAACTCAAAATCAAATTATTGTTGATCTAAAAACGTGTTATAATTGCTTAGTTAAGAGGCTAACAACTCGAAGAGTTTTTGTCGTAGAGTAATTAGTCTTCAAAATTTCAACTCTCAATTCGTATTTGGGGGGGCCGACGTAATGGACCTCTATTTCCTCATACCAGCTTGTACGCATAATAATCCAGAATGTGAATTCTCCGGTTCTTGGTCAAGTGTTGAAGTAAATAAAGCTATCGATTCCCGAAACATACAAAGTTTAGCACTTGAAAAAAATCATAAAGTTTTGGAAGGATCACATAAAAAATTTTATGAAAGTTAAATTAGAAACCAGTCCTTACTCATTTGCCTCAAATAATAAATATGCTCGCGATGTTGAAGAAAAAATTGTGGTAATAACCAACATAATGCAATCCATCATGCAAAGGCGGATTGTAGAAACCAAAAAATTGCAAGGGCCTTAGAGGTTCAAGTACGGGACCTGGACCGCCACCACCCTACTCGTTATTGAGTAGGAGCATTATGTAAAAAAAAAAAATAATAATAATAATAAATCAAAATTTTTCACAATGAGGGAAATTTTTTTTATTATTCAACATAAAAACATAAATTTATACAATGAAAGATAATGGATACAGTCTACCTAAAAAAAAGAAATATCACTATCGCTATAAATTTTGTTTTTTTACCTATTTACATCTGTATCTTCTTATTTTCGGTCATTGTAATCATTAAGTGGAAATTAACAGAAAATATCTTTTGAAAACCATTCAAACGACGTATATCTAAAGTACTGTACTCGCCTCGTTCACTCAGTCTCGCCTTCCGACGCTTCCCTCCCTACTATTGTTGCCAATTAACACCACGCATCGATGAACGCAACATTATAATCAATCCCGATAAGTATCATATAGTTTTTCCCACAAAACAAGGCATCCCCTTATTTTGATGTCACAAAATGGATATTGATCTAAATATAAACCAAATATGTGGCTAGAAATCCTAGTAAATGCGCGGTATCTAAATTTTGTTTAAATTCGTTGTGGAGAAAAATCTATCAAAGACAAAATATGGGTGAAACTAAAAAATACATTACTGATCCCAATGAATATTACAAAATTGGTGTAGCCTGTAGTCATGGATGGTTTAGGGACCTCATGATAATGTCCCTATTAATTTCATTTATCTAACAAATTAAATTCTTCGTAGCCGCTGAAAATTTTTGGCGGTGTTCATGGTTTTTATATGTTATACCATATGCAAATGTTTATATTAAACGAAAAAACGATAGTAATATTCATTTTTTTCATTGAAATCATTTATTGCTTGTACTGTTTTCAGAACATTTAAAGGCGACTAATAAATTTCTCGGGGCGTGTTCATGGTTTTTAAATGTTATACCATAGGTACAAACGTTTATATCAAACAAAAAAATTTATCTGCTGTGTAAATCTCTCCGATCCTTCTGTAGCGACGTGAGATGGGCGCGGCGCATCATTTCTTATATATTATAGCTGTTTTTTGTGTATACGCTGTGGCCACACTGCGCGGTGGTCGTGGCTTATTTAGGGTTATATAATCGCTGTACGCGCAATGTATTTTCCCAGTTGTTGTCTTGTGATCTCGATTAAAGTAATATACACATAACTAAGGCACGGGAAACCGGGCGTACACGTTTTATACGTGTAAGGTTAATTATAATAAGTCTCTTTCAGCACGGACTACCGTCCGGGCTCACACGTACTATACGGGTGAGGGGAATAAAAGTAATGTCTGGGCTCGCACGTACTATACGGGCGAGGGGAATAAAAGTAATTAGTCTTTCCAGCAGGGACTACCATCCGGGCTTGCACGTACTATATGGGCAAGGGGTATAAGTACCTATTATTTACCCTACTGTTAGTAGCCTATCTAACGTGCTACTATATTGGCGACCGTGAATTTCACGAATTTGCAAATAAATAAAGGCGAAAACGGAACCTTTCACGCCTAATATAAAATTTTTAAGGCGAAGATATCGCATATTGGTGAACAAAGCTGATTCTTTAAATGCGACGCAAGCCTCTTGTTTTTCAGGGCAAGAAACAGGCGCTCAAAATGCAAATCCCGCGCAGGTGCAATTAATGCTACCTAAAAATTGGAAGCACGATATTCCAGAATTTCACCATAATGACCCAGTGTTATGGTTTATGCTTTGCGAACGTTTATTTCGTCGATTCAATGTTACAGAGGACGACGATAAAATTGACGACATTTGTTCAAAATTAGGTTCAAAACAATTGAGCGAAATTTCGGACATTTTGCGTGGATCTGATAAAAATAAATATCTACTAATTAAAGAACGAATAATTGGCCTATATTCTATATCTACCGAAAAAATGTAGGAACAATTATTCAGCGATAAAAATTTTGATGTCAATCAAAAACCAAGCCAGTTATTAATTGAAATGGGACAAAAAGGTGGCGAATCAGTAACCGATGACGTCTTAAAAAGATTATGGTTCAAAGCGTTACCAAAACGCACAAAAGAAATTTTAATTATTAATGAGGAAGCATCCATAACAAATCCTCAACAATGCCTACTTCATTCAACACGTTTGCTGTTTCAAAAGCTCAATCTGAAGATGAGCCTTCCTTGAAAAATCTATGCACTATGATGAAAAATATGATGGAAAGAATAACGGAAATGGAAAATAATCGATCACGTGATCGATCAAGAAGTAGAACGCCTAAATCACGCTATCGCAATCATAGTCGAAAGCGCGAAGAAATAATCAATGGCGTATGTTTTTATCATCGTAGATTTAGAGAACGGGCTTATAAATGTTTTCCAGGCTGTTCAAAAAAATCGCTTCTGCCTTCCTCCACATCAAATACAACCAACAACACTACAACGTTAAATGCAAACGGGGCGTCGCAATAAGGGCAAACGATGACCCCGCAATCGAGAATTCTTCACGCCGCTTATTCATCTATGAGCGACGTACGCGAAAACAATTTTTAATTGATAGCGGATCAGATTTATCGTTAATTCCAGCTAAAAAATATGATCAAAAACACACTCTACCGTACTCGGCGAAAGCAGCAAATGGTTCAGAAATACGGATGTTCGGAGAAAAATTTTTGGAAATAGACCTTGGACTCGCAAAAAAATTCGCATGGAAATTTGTTTTAGCCGATATCAATATCCCAATTCTTGGTGCAGATTTTTTATCTCACTTTGATTTACTACCGGACTTAAAAAGAAAACGCTTAGTAAACGGAATAACGCTAACAAGCACTCGCGGTACCTTACGTAATGCTAAGCAGCATAGCATCTCTGTAGTTACGGACATAATTTGTTCCGACAAAAACATAGAGAACATTTTAACCGAATTTCCGGAAATACTAAAGCCAGCTCCATTCATAGAAAAACCTCCACATAATGTAGTCCATCATATTACTACATCCGGCTCACCTGTACACGAAAAGGTATGCAGATTGAGACCTCAAATTATGGATGCTGTTCGCAAGGAATTAAAATGCATGTGCGATATGGGTATATGCCAGCCATCAAACTCTCCATGGGCCTCGCCAATGCTTCTCCGAGAAAAATCAGGAGGTCAAGGCTTGCGAGTATGCGGAGATTACCGAAAAGTAAATGCACAAACAGTACTAGATAGGTACCCAATTATGCACTTACAAGATTCAGTACAGCGTCTAGCAGGCGCAGAGGTGTTTTCCCATTTAGATTTAGTGCGTGCATTTCACAACATACCAGTAAATGAAACGGGCACATTCGCAACAAATCGTGTAACATTTTTAGGTCATGTAATAATAGAAGACAAATTTTTTCCAGACCCGAAAAGCATAGAGGCCTTGACAAATATGCCTTTACCAAAAACAAAAACGCAACTGAGGCGAACCTTGGGATCATTTGCCTTTATAAGACAGTTTTATAAAGATGCAGAAAAAGATCTCGCCCCAATATATGACCTATTACAAGGTCCAAATAAGAAAAACGATAAAAGTCCGGTAAATTTGACACCTGAACCAGAAAAACAAATCGCGATTTGCAAAGAAAAAATTGCGAAAATCACTTCCTTGAATTACCCAAAACCTGATGGGATACTAATTCTCACAACAGATGCATCAGACCATGCAGTTGGAGTTGTTTTAGAACAAATCTCGAATGGACAAAGAGAAACTCTTGGTTTTTATTCAGAAAAATTGACCGAGCCCCAAAAGAAATTAGCCACTTATGATAAAGAATTATACGCCATTTATGGCGCAATTGGCCATTTTGAATTTTTGTTAGAAGATCTACATTTTTCCATACTTACAGACCACAAACCATTAATATACATGTTCACAAAAAGTCAGCAAAAAAGGACAATTGCACGCAGGTCTAGGCAAATTGAATATATCGCACAGTTTACCACTGATATTCAGCACATTGCTGGAAGTAGCAACTTGGTGGCCGATATGTTAAGTAGGCCTGAAATTTCAGCAATTACAGCACCAGTTACACCTGCAATAATTGCAAATATGCAACAAAATGATGAGGAACTTATAAAGTTCAAAGCTGAAAATGATATATACCTCATGGACATTGAAAACTTTCAAATATTCGGTATAAGATGGCCTGGAAATAATTTTCGTCCATTTATTCCCAGCACACTTCGTGAAACAGTTTTCAAGCAGATTCATAATATCGCGCACCCAGGTTATAAACCCACATTGAGAATGATACGCGAAAGATATTTTTGGCCAAATATGACCAAGGAAATCCGTACATGGCATCGTAGCTGCTTACCATGCCAACGTGCGAAAATTCAAAGGCACACAAGAGCGCCTATTCACTCATTTCCACCCTCAGAAAAATTCGATCATTTACATATTGACATAGTTGGTCGCTTAGAAAACACAGATGGATATCATTACCTACTTACTATGATCGATCCCTACTCTAGATGGGTAGAAGCAGTATCGATAGAAGATATAGAAGCAGATACTGTAGCAAAAATTATGTTTACAAATTGGATTGCACGATATGGAGTGCCATTGCGAATAACCTCAGATCAAGGTCGGCAATTCATGGACAGAATTTTCAAACGCTTAACAGAATACTTGGGCGCAAACCACATTAACACAACTGCTCAATCATCCAGAAGCGAATGGAGCTATTGAACGCTTTCATAAAACATTGATAAATTCCTTAAAATGTCTTGGAGGATTATGGACAGAAGCTCTACCTGCTGTTTTACTTGGACTACGCGCAGCACCGCGATCAAAGGAAATGGTTTCCATTGCTGAAATGATGTTCGGAAAGACATTAAGACTACCAG
This sequence comes from Phenacoccus solenopsis, assembly GCA_009761765.1. Taxonomy (NCBI): domain Eukaryota; kingdom Metazoa; phylum Arthropoda; class Insecta; order Hemiptera; family Pseudococcidae; genus Phenacoccus; species Phenacoccus solenopsis. The sequence goes on from CM019755.1 coordinate 44,344,529, forward strand.
GAGACCTCTTTGATCCATCTGTGAAAGCTCCTGAACCAGCCACTTATGTTGCAAACTTACGTACAGCTTTTGAAAAAATAAGCCCAGTACCGTTTTCCTACCATAAAAAAGAAAAACCATTTATTCATCCAGATCTCAGCAGATGTACACATGTTTTCTTGCGAGTAGACAGCCTCCATATGAAGGTCCATTTCAAAATAACAAATTTTTTGATATAGATTATAGATATCGAAAATAGGAAACAAACTGTATCAATAGATAGGTTAAAACCTGCCTATATTCTGAATAATGATGAAGAAATGAACGAATTAAACTTGGAAATTACAAATGAAAATACACAGTCCCAAGAAACGATCACATCGAGTGATAATGGAAACTTGTTCAACGATCACCTACGAACGAAACAAATTCGCATGTGCAAAATACACCACAAAATCTCCTACTAAAACGAAAATATGAACGTTGAATTTTCCAACAAAAACCAATTTCCAGATCAGGAAGACAAATAAAACAACCCGGAAAACTCGTTGAAAGCATAAAAAAGAAGGTTGTTTTCCAATTGCCCATTTCCTACAAACTACCAAATACAACCGCTACTACACATCACGAAGAGCTTAGTACTCGCAGATGAATTGTGTACCTAAAAGTATATAAGGGAAATGAAGTTTTTATGAATTCAAATACTTAATATGGAATCATTACTCGTTCTTGATATTCCTAAAAAGGAATATGAGAAATTTTTGTGTGGAGGTAAAAGCCACGAAGAGGCGACGATGAAAATGGTAGAAGAAGCAAAGAATGAAGAAACGAACAAAATAAACAAAGCTAAAGAAGAGATAAAAAAATTTCGCATACCTAAGAAGCCACCTCCAAAGTCAAAGCTGAAATCTGTCATTCTTCGAGTAAACCATATTAAGAAATCGCCAAAGAAGAAAGAACCAATTAAAGATCTTTTCCGAATTTGGGCTAAAGAAGAAAAAATTGAGGCACTTACAGGGGAGGATATCCTTTTGAGGATGAAATTAGCAAGGTGGTCAATACGCTCACCACCTTCCCCAATTAGGGAGGACAAGGTTAAAACTGTCCCAAAGCCAGTTATTTTCCAACTAATAAGCGCAGTGCTACCATCGCAGGTTGAAAAACAAGCCCCTGGGAAGCAGTTGGTGAAACCAATCACTACCGAAACTAAGGTTAAAATGCATAGGCGATCGGATAAAACTATGGAAAACCCAACAGGGTTACCAACGTTGGAAAAATCCACTCCAAAAAAGAAGAAAAAAGGGAAGAAGGCAAAACTTCGGGCAATGGAGAATTGGCTCAACAAAAAAGGATTAAAGAATTAAGTTTTTTCAAGTAGGTATTGTTTATATATATATATATATTCTGTTTTTTTTTTTTACCTTTTTTATTTCTGTACTTTTTTAAATTTTGCATTTTTCTTTTTGTTTTTAATATTTTTCTAGTTTTAGTAGTAGCTCCACTTTTTAAGAAGGGGAGATATGTAGCGACGCGCGATGCGCGCGGCGCATCATTTCTCATATATTATAGCTGTTTTTGTGTATACGCTGTGGTCACACTGCGCGGTGGTCGTGGCTTATTTAGGGTTATATAAACGCTGTACGCGCAATGTATTTTCGCAGTTGTTGTCTTGTGATCTCGAATAAAGTGATATACGCATAACTAAGCGTTAGCTCCTTTTTAGATTCTCTCCTCGCACAGGAAACCGGGCGTACACGTTTTATACGTGTAAGGTTAACTATAATAAGTCTCTTTCAGCACGGACTACCGTCCGGGCTCGCATATACTATATGGGCGAGGGGAATAAAAGTAATCAGTCTTTCCATCACAGACTACCATCCGGGCTCGCACGTACTATATGGGCGAGGGAAATAAAAGTAATTAGTCTTTCCAGCCCGGACTACCGTCCGGGTTTGCATGTACTATATGGACAAGGGTTATAAGTACCTATTATTTACCCTACTGTTAGTAGCCTATCTAACATGCTACTACACTTCTATTTCAAAGGTTGTTTGGTATAACAGTGGTACTGACCGTTCATAGTTCACAATGTGTTTGATCTCCTCGAATTATGCGCTTATGATTACAGGAATATCGTAAGTGCTTTCTCTTGCCGTTGTTATAATACTTTATTCACATTTTAGGTGATTTAATAGTGATGGCAGCGGCGCACCGGGCATTTGCCTCGTTTGCCTTAATGACCAATCTGCCCTTGCTCTATTATCCTATCTTCATAAAACATTAACAAATAAAATATAATAATCCAGGACGAAGTACGATCATATATCTTTTCTGATGTATAAGTACAAAGAGTTACTCCTTAACAATGTTATTTTTTGCCATGTGTTCAAGGGTACAGTTTGTTTAGTGTAACATAGTCTATAGATATCACATTTCTTTTTTTCCATGTTTTAGATTATGGCCGTCTTATGCTAGCGCATATAATAATTTGGGTACGTTGATGAAAACGCCATCTGAAGCTGAATCACATTTCTTGTTAGCAATTAAGCATTCTCCCCATCATGTGAATGCGCACTATAACTTGGGACAAGTATACAGGTGAGTCTCTCTCAACTTTATTCTCATTGATATGATGAGATTTATTATAGTGGTGCAAAGAATGGAAAAAATATTCCAAAAAGTATTATAATTGTATGAAATGGATGTATCTGAAGGAAATGAATGCTACGATTATAGACACCAAAGCAGTGTTGGAATATTCAATGAGCTTCTCCCATTTCACCCTGAAATTCATTATTTATTTATTTTTTTATTTTTTTGAAAAGTGAAAATCATGTCATTCAAGAGAAATGGGAAAATAAGGATTTTTGAGAGGAAGGAAATATTATTAATGAATAAAAAAAGTGCTTTAATGTTTTTTTTTTTTTTAAATGTATCATTAATAAAAATGAACCAAAAAAAAATTTGTTCCTTACATTTTAAATTTGATAAGAACTGCAATTTTAATTTTCAAAAAATTATGAAACATCAAATTTTAAAAGAAATATAAAATTAATTATTTGTATGTAGTATTAAGGTTGAAGCTTTTTTCATAAGTTTTTTAGAAAAATTGTGCTTCGAAAACTACGCTTATACACTAGATTTCAATTTGTATACAAGCATATGTGATTTTATCCCTTGATCACTCCAAATATCGCTGCACACTAGCGCGATCTAGTTATCTTTAAAATACCAGTAATTCGAAGGAAAATTAAAATATTTGAAAAAACATCTACAAGGTTGTTTTATTTCCACTTACGGTTAGATTTAATGTTATGTTTTTCCTTTAATTTTTACTTTTACTCCACATTTTTATTTTTTCGTCAAGCGCGGAGCCCTGTGCGACCGCCCCGGCTGTTCCACGCTAAAGTCACCAATGAGTGTATAGTACACATACATTAATTTGATGATAAGAAAATAGGAAATATCAATCACCTTTATAAAAAAAGGCGTCAAACACTCGATGATCTGATTTGTGTGTCGTTTATGAATGTTACCATCTACATCTTTAACTTCATAGACCACCTGGCCCAAACTCTTTTGAAATAGTACCCAAACGCCAACGTTTATGACCTTGAAAAATAAGAAATTGGACGGTCTGGCCAATTTTGAAAAAACGATTCCATGGACACAAAACGAGCTTTGCTGGGTATGTAGGACAGCTTTTTACTAATTCAGCAATATCTTTGTCGATATTTAACCAGTAGATGTAACTTCGAGCTAGTGCCTTAATCTTTTCGATGCCTAAATGACCTATGTGCAACTCCTTCAGGACTCGTTGACGTAAAATAGCTTGAATAAAAACTTGATCGCGTTGAAAAATACACCTATCGTGTAACGAAAATTCATGTAAATCTGCGCGATGTTTACCAATTCGAAGATTCTGGTATAATTTTAACAATTCACGGTCTTGAGCCGTCGCTACTACAATTTCGACGCTGGTAACAGGCAAAGCCTCAATTTGAATTTGACAAATTTGTGTCAGCACATCAATTTGCGAAGAATCCGTTTCGGAAACTGGAAAACGCGAACAAAAATCAGTATTAGCGTGATCAGCTGATTTACGAAATTTCAGCGTGTAGGGAAAATCCTGTAGAAAAAGCGGGTCGCACTTAACGTTGGTTTTGCGGTGTGAGCTGCTAGAATACTGTGCAGAGGCTTACAGTTCATTTGCAGAATAAATGGGCAGCCCCACAGATAATCAAAAAATTCTGGTACCGCCTCTCTATCTACCGTAACGCTGGAATCACCAGTGATACGGTATGACCCATTACTCTTTTTCACAGGTACAATAGGCGTTGCCCACTCCGACGATTCTACCGGAAACCAAATTTTCTTTTCAACTAGCCGATCAATTGCTGCATCTACCTCATCCCAAATTGCATATGGTACCGAATGAGGTTTGCAAAAAATTGGCTTCACGTTCGGCTTTAAGGTAATTGAAACTTCAACATCTGGCATGTAACCAATTCAAACTGAAAAAATTTCAGCGAATTTGTCGACCAATTTTTCAACTTCAGTGGATAGGCTACTTAAAACTGAAGTCTGATGGACAACGTTGCCGACTATTGATAGCGAAAATTTTGGTATGTCGATGTTAAGAGGCAAGATCCAATCGCGACCCATAATCGAATCATAATTGTCTTGGACCACTCGAATCTGTTTTTCATAAGAACGACCTTGGAAATTAATTTTTGCAATTATTATTCCAACTAACTTAAAACCAGAATTGTTGTAAGAGTGAGAAGTTCTCGTAGCTGCCTTGATTTTCTTGTCTAGTCCAAACAATTGACAGTTTTCAAATGATATAGGAGCAAACAGTGAACCACAATCCACTTCAAAAATGATTTTTTTCCCTCAACCCCGACTGGAATCAAAACTCCTGGTGGAGGAGATTCGTCATCAAAAATACTTGTTTGATTACACTTCACTTGCCTAACGATATGTACAATAACCTGATCTGGCATAACACTAACCTTTTTAATGTCACTGCGTGAGGTAAATGCTGCAGAACGAATTTCATTTTTTTTTTTACCGCATATGTTAGCTAAATAGCCTGTTTTTTGGCATTTGTTATATTTAGCGTCTTTGAAACGACAGTCAGGACTACGATGATTTTTTCTGCCACATCGGAAACAAACATCCACCCTCATCTTTGGTTTTTGGAGATTTACCACCTTTTGTTCTAGAGTTTAAAGTACCTTTGGGTTTTTTTGTCCGAAATTATTCGTTAATACGAGTTCTTTTAACGAAAGTAGGTTGCAATGGGTTTTGAGCGCCAGATGAATTTGACAAATTTGATAACCCTTCGCCACTGAGTTCATTTCTAATGCCTTTATCAATAACTTGTTGCAATGTAAGGTTAGGTGTGCGGAAGTAATAATTCTGCACTTCTTTATACCAAATACCCAACACAATTTGATCACGAAGCGAAAACAATGTTAAAAAATTAAAATTTGTAAATAATTCAAATCACTAGTCCTTCATAAAGAAAAAATACGCATATTTGTACAGATTTTTTACCTGTGATTTACCAAGAGAGATGTCGATTGTGTGTCGATAAAATTCATAGGCATACATACTCGATATGAAATTGAAATTACAAAAACGCGAAATGATAGGAAAACTTGGGGCATTGGATTGATTCATTATTAGAAATACACATATTTATCAGAATCGTACGTTTCACCCCCTCATATTATTTAAAAATGATGTTGACTGTAAATCTATATGAAATTCTATGAAAACGTCGTGTATCTATATTTTCATCGGCATGTCTACTCGACATGAAATTGAAATCACAAAAACGCCAAATATTACAAAGATTGCACCTATTTTAGGAAGAATGGAATCATTTCTACCCAACAATACCGCTCTCATTACTATTTCATATTTTTATTGCTTGAATGCTTTGAAATTTGTGTCGATTTTCTGTCGAGTATAATGTTGATATCGACACATGTTGTACGAGTTCACGTAACTATTTTTTTGGCTGTTCCTTTTTGATGTAGAAGTATTAAAGGTTTGAGCAGGAATCAACAAATTTGATAATTTCGATACTTGCAATTTTTTCTCATACTCGAGAAAACAGTTTTGATAAAATTTATCGTAACATTGTCATTGGTCGTTGTTTCGATGTGACAGTTATTACCCCATCATATTTATTAGGTAAGGTCAACAATAAATGACATATTACACCATCATCAGATATAGTTGCGCTAGTGGACCTCAAATCAGCTATCATGCATGCCTTCAAAAATCGAAAAGTGTTTCAAAAGAGGCACATTTTCCTTTAATTTAAGCAAAAGTAAATGTTTGTGCAAAACAGTTTGACTGGATAACTTTTCCTTTCTTGGACGCTACTTAAATTGTCGATAATGGGTTTCGCATTTTTTATAGCTGCTGCCGATCATATAGAATTATCGCTAAGATGCGAAATGATTTCCACCTTCCCAATAGCGTTTTTCTTTCTCCAGGTATTTGATGGACTAGCTGGTATTGGTTTTGTAGCATATTTCCGAAGTTCACTTGCATGTAACACGCTTGACATTTTGATCATTCCAGATCACGAAGTTTTTACCAATAAAACGTTCGACTACACAATGAGATTCTGCATTTTCACTCATGTTTATTTAAACTACTATACTTGCAAAAAAAAAAACAATCGCAAAAAATATGTTATCGTTTATCTAACAAGTAATTGAATCGTTTGTGCGATATAATAAATTTTTTTGGAAGGAATTGAAAAAATGGAAACTAGTATTATATGTGAGCCTGGGCTCATAACCTTTTAAGAATAAAAACATCTTTATGCTTCATCGTTTATTGAAAAACTGAAAGCATCGCATATATACTGAGCAAGAGGTTGGTAGTAGGCTGGAGAGTTCCTTATCCCATTTCGTAGAACAAGATAAAGATATTTTTGCCTACTTTAACAGTTTGGTCAGCCGCATTTAAGATAGCCTGAATTAACGACTGTAAGCTATTATGAATGTTTATGTGCTGTTCTATTGAAATTTGATATAATGTTTGGAATAGAGCCTAATTTGGAAATCTTTCTTTTGGGGTATTTGAACCTTGCATAGTTATTACTATTGGGAAGTGGTCACTGAAATAAAAATCATTTAACGGTTTCCAGTATAATAAATGAGCAATAGATGGCGAGCAGAATGATAAGTCGATAGTGGAATAGCTACCCTTTGATATATTGAAATGGGTACTTTTACCATCATTTAAGAGGAATACATCACAGTCATACATAAATTTGTGTATTATATTAGCTACCTTGTCTATTTAGACTAATCTCCTTTTTTGAAAATATGAATGCCATAAATATGGTACAGTTTGGTTTCTTGGAGGGAAAGGGTACACTCACGCTATTTGCCACTTACTGCATTCAATTCTTGAAAGCTTAAATAATGATTAGTTTCCTTTAGCAATATTCTGTGATCTCACAAAAGCATTTGACCGAGTGGATCATGCGATCTCATTATCCAAATTAGAATGCTATAGTATTATAGGCTTACCTCTGGAGCTAAGGACCTCATACTTGAAAAGTAGACAGCAGGGTGTTAAAACTAGAACCACTCTAGGCATACATCTAGTCCTCTCCCAATGACTCTGGGTGTTCCATAGGGTATACTAGGACCACTCACTTGAACAAGTTCTACTGTCACTAAAATGAATTGCTAGGATAATGTTTAATTTAAGCCAAAAAGAGTCCAGCAAAGATACGTACTTTCATAGAAAAATTATTAACAATCCCTTCCCTTTATAAGGATGCCTTAAGTTCACATTGATCTAGCACCAATCTGCATTTTTTTGCGGCGTTGTTACCCGAACCATCATTTATGTAATTTACGGTATTTACTGATACTCTGGAAACATTTTTTTTTTCCAATACAAACACATGAAACCCTTAAACATGACTCATCTTGCATGTAAACATAGAAATGACCATTGAGTAATGAATTATTAATTAACGATGTGAAAATTTATTAAATAATAAACATGATTTTTGAACTTGATACGAATTCATTTTGTAGAAAATAAATTGAATGAAAAGAGGATATTGTGACCGGTTATTTTGTGGGATTTAATAATGTTGCCCTCGATGATGAGAAATCGTTTATTGAAAAATTAAAACATCAAGGATTTTGCTTTTCTATTCGAAATTCTACAACATTAGGTGAGTTTTACACATCAGTGATCACATTATTCATTCCTACATCAAGATTTTTATTCATAATAAATTCTCATTCCAGAAAATTCATTGATTTTTTCTCATAATAAACATCGTAATGTAAATATTGACCCGGGATCACCGTTCATCAAGGAATTGAATAAATTTTATGAGTGTCAACATGGAGATTGCTATGATGATATAAAGAAAGATGTACATCAAGTAAATAAACATTTTGTGTAACAGGTAGATGATGATAACTTTATACTCAAACTCCAATCTCCGAACATTTATAGAAAAAATCATCCAAACAGACTTATTTTTAATTACGTTGATGTGTTACTTTATTCCTTTATTATGTAGGTACCAACTGTTAATGTATTATGATTTCCATTCAAAATTGTTCATTTCTTCATGTTCACTTGCTGAATTTATAAAAGGATTTTTACACAAAGCATCGTAATTCTTAATGATGTGAAAAATGTAATTACAGCTCTCAAATTGCAATTGGAAAATTAAAATGAATACGAAAAACATATTTAAAATCAAAACATTTTATAGTGATAAGTGATAACTGATAAGGACTTATAAAAATTTTCGAGTTTGATCGACTGATGGATGTAGCGATGATTATTGGTAATGTATGGTGCTAGATCAATGGGAACTTAAGGCATCCCCTCTTTATATATTAAATATATGTTGTGGGGTCTACACTGACGATGCGCGTGGAAAACATGTACGAACTGACGTCGCACATAGGTAAGTGATGTTACAGTTTATAGTTATAGCATCGAATAAATATGTAAACAAAAGCGTCTGATTAATGATTTCTTGAATGATTGTGATTTTGATGTTAAAGAATGTAACAAATTGGCGGCAAGATGAAACTATCATGCATCTCTTGCTAAATTGTAAATTTTCATTTATATATTTTATTGTAAAATAGTCGATCATCAAATCAACAATAATATGCCGGATAACGAACAACTCGCTAACTTAATAACAGCTTTGACTAATTTAGTCACAAACCTACATCCTAATGCTAATCACAGTTCAACCTTCAACTTTGACTCATTTAATCACGAAACCGAGTCATTCATAACATATAAGCAACGGCTGGAGAATTTTTTCAAATTAAAAAACATTGCCAGAGATTCACACGAAAACAAAAAAGCTCGCAAACAGGTACCTACACATAAATTATACTTGCTCCTCGCATTAACGGCATCTTTGTAGCTTAACAACACCTGAATTACCAATGCAAAAGTCATATGATGAACTAACCGACCATTTCTGCCCAAAACTTAATACGCTTATTGAAACCGTTTTTCAACACGAGATACAAGCACCTATCGAAGATATTTCCACCCATGTCACAGTACTTAAACAACTCTCTGCTACTTGCCCATTCAATTGCCCTCATGACACCTGCAAAAAATCGATTTCGCAAATTTTTGCACGAGCCCAATTCATGCGCGGATTGCCGACAATATGTACTTTTTGTTAAAAGCTCCTTCAGGAAGAAGACATATCATTAGATTGTGCTGTTGAATGGCGTTATCATCGGAAATATCTAAAGCAGGTAGTTGCATTATTTCGAAATCATCTGAAAGTGTTACAAGTACATCGGTAAATCGTGTTTCTCGTTCGCGAAGTCGTTCAAATTTCAACCAAAATCAAAATTTCCGAAACGATCGCTCTTATTATCAGTTATCGCGTTCGCGCTCTCGTGGAAATTTTCGTAGATCTAAAATTGATTATGCTAAACTCAGTATCAACGGACTCAGTCTGCATGGTGCGAAAAATAACCATAAAACCCAAAAATGTAAAGCAATAACAAATCTTAAATGAACTTCTTGCTCCAAAAGCAGTGACGTCTCCAAGGTCTGTATTTTTACCCTTACGCAAAATCTTAAGAAGCATAATAATACTGCTGTGAAACAAATTAAAGGCAACAATAATAATTTAGACAACGATAACCCTGACGACAAATTCGACTACTATGCAGTTCACCAAATAGCTGTCATCGACGTTTCAGATATTTGTAGCATATCGCCTGACAAAAAATATACTCAAGTCGTCACCATTAAATCTGCAAAAGCTAAAGTGGAGATCGACTTCGGAAGCCTTGTTTTACGTATGGATGAAACTGAATCCAGTTGGTTGAACTTATAATACCATTAAATCCGACATAAACAAAATTCCGAACTTACATAAGACAAATCTTCACTCCATTAGATGTAACCTCCGTAAGAGTAGAATTCAATGATTACCTACCTCAAGTGTACCTACGTATTGTCCCTGGTAACGCAGCATCGATATTAGGACGACAGTGGATGCGTGCCCTTGGCCTACACATTCAACAAATAACTAAGCCACTAAAAGTCAATGCACTTCAAGAAACTGAAGCCAAACAATATCAAAGTGAGATATTGCAAAAATTTTCAAAAACGTTACCAAATGTTAAGTGTAACCTGAAACGATGACCTGAATTTACTCCAATATTTGTAAAGTATCATCCTGTACCTTACGCCTTACAACAAAAATTCGAAGAGGAACTTAAATTTTTAGAAAAAGGTGTTATTACGCCGAGTATGCACAGCGAATAGGGTTCGCCCATTGTTAGAGTAATAAATCCCAACAGTACGCGAATATGTGGCGGTTGTAAGGAGACAGTAAACCCTAACCTACGTGAAGTGCGCTACCTTATCCCACTCATCGAAGATATTTTCATTCGAGTTAAGTACAGCAAGGTATTTTGTAAATTGGACATCTTTAAAGCCTATTTACATGTTATTATAGATGAAAAACGCGCTGAAATCCAAACTTTCTCCACATACCGAGGCAGTTTTTGTGTAAATAGTTTATCCTTCTGTATTAAGGCTGCTCCTAATAAATTTCAAAAGATTATGGACAAAGCCCCAACAAATACTGAAGTAACTTCGGCTTATTTTGATGACATAATTATCGCAGGTCGTGCGCTAGATACATGCTGACAACATTTGGAAAAATGTTTAACCAAGCTCGAGTCTATAGATATACACCTAAATCTAAGTAAATGCAAAGTTTTTGTCAACAAAGTCACATATTTAGGTCATAACATCTCGATAAATGGTCTATAAAGAACTAACGACAAAATTGCAGCGATCAAAAATACTCCAAAACTAACAAATGTAGATGAACTCGAATCCTTTTTGGGATTAGTAATATATTACTCCAAGTTCATCCATCAAGCATCATCAATCGTCGCACCCCTATACAAACTTACATAAAATAATATTAAATTCATATAGAATGCAGCATGCCAACAAGCTTTTAACTCAATTAAAGCTGAGATTCCTAGTCCTCGCACACTAATGCCATTTGATCTAAAATTACCTGTTGTATCAGCTGCTAGTCCAGTTGGAATAGCAGGTATCCTGTCACACATAATCAATGAACAAGAACAACCAATAACATTTGTCTCCAGAACACTCACAAAATCAGAACGAAATTACTCTCAACTTGATAGAGAAGCATTAGCAGTATATTGGAGCATAAAACGCCTATTTGTATACTTATACGGACGTAAGTTCACCCTATTCTGAGATAATAAACCTTTGACTCATATTTTCGCCCCAACAAAAAAAAATACCAGTAATGATGGCCTCAAGACTGGTCAGATACGCGTCT